>CAEMYA010001060.1:4319669-4370670 GCA_903131615.1 Diplodus sargus
TGATAATTTCTCATTTCTGTGATAAATACCAAAATACATTTCTGTTGCTCAGACCAGTAAATAACCACCTTTATATGTCAGCCAACCTCGAGTCCTTTGTGACTCTCTAAACACACACTCAGTATTCAACAGACATATAACCAGTAAATGTCATAGAAACTGTTGCCCATAGCAGCCACTGTTCATGTTCCCACGTGGCAGGGGGGGTCAGTGACCAGCACTGTGTAACATACAAGCTGACACAGTTTACTTTTCACTCACGCAGCCCCATGATTGCTCATCAGACTCTGAAACCAGCCACGGAAAATTATGCAGGCTTTCTGTCAGCATTCAACACATTTCAAATTCAAATCAGACCTCGAGACTTCTGCCAAATATGTTTATGAAGTAGTTGTCCAGGGTAGTTTCTGCTTAGAGTGACGGGTGCTCGCCAGCTTTCAACCACTTCCTCACCGAGCATGCTCTGCTACCTTCAGCGGCGTCTGCTCCTGCTTCACCGTCGGCCATATTCTCCATCTGTTTACAATCACCGCTGCATGTCTGCTGTGTTTTGTTTGTTAAATTGTCATTCATTTCCCGCTTCTGGTTGATTCTTTGCATAATTTCAACCTTTTCACTGAGTTGCAATTTAAGAAGATAATTGACACAAAATGATTCAAACATATATGTTATTTTAAGGGCTCACCATGGAAACATTTTGTAAATAGCGTGACAAATTTAGCATAAAATAAGACACCGAGGATATTTTTTTTGTGTGTGTGTGGTGAGCGAGAAGAAATCAGTTTAAAAGACATTTTCATGCTTTGGTTGTAATGAGCTGGGCACAACTTCTTTGCAGAAGTTTTTAAATCGAAGGGTCAAATGGTTGTTTTATGAAGCATAAAAATAGGCTGTTTATTCGAGCTAAATGACTTACATTTCCATTTTAAGTTCTTATCTTTTGGCGAGTTTTCGGTTTCTCTGAGCAGCTAAAATCCAGTCATGCTGCATATTGCTGATATATTGAGGGCAAGGGGCTATTAATCCCAACAGGACCTGTCGAGATAAAGCAGGGCTCTGGTGGGGTGTGCGCTCCTAAAACTACAGATTTATTGTTGTGGCAATGATTTCTAAACATGAATCTGAAATGTACATTGCTTTGAAAGCCATTTTATGTAGTTCTAGCAGCTTTTGCAGTCAAAATGCTCGACGCTCTGCTGCCCACTCCTAACTAGGACAAAGAAATATATCAACATTAAAGTCCTTGTGTAACTTTAATAATAAACCGATCCAGCGCGTCATAATGATGAAAATACATCCGTCTTGAGCATTAAGAACAGTGAAAAGCAGCAGTACAATCAAAGCTTCTCATTGACCCTTCAGTATGTCTGATTAACGAACAGACGTGTTGAACGAACCAGGTTGTTGAAACTGTCCTCCAACCATATCTGAGGGCAAACGTGTATATACCTGTTCCGAATGAATCAAAAGCCACAACGAAGAAACAGCTGTTATAATTGCCTCCGGAAGCATCACACCTCCACTTCAGAAGGCATCAATGTGTTGTATCCGGTTGAGAACACAAAAAGTGTGAAGAATGAGAAAGAGAATAGTAGAGAAGCCGCCTACCTTCACACTTCTGCTCACCTGGTCAACTGATGTGTCATGTTGGTGTGACTGTTGAAGACAGTCATAGAAATGGTTGGCTGCAGCTCCTCAAGAAGAGAGTTTCAGATGCTGTTCGACAATCCTTTCCTTCATGAGAAGCGTGATGAGGTCTTTTGGGTCCTTCTCAAATTGTGTGTTTGTATATCTCTTCTTACTCTAGGTGACGCTCATGTTGATGTTCTGTGCCTCTAGATGAAGGTGGGTTAACAAGGTGAGTTGTTAGTCAAGTTAGTTAACATTGTCTAGTGGCAGTAAATGTACAGTGCAGGTGAACTTTCCTGCAATTTATAAATCAATCAGTGTTTGATTGGTTTTATTTTTCTCAGTTTTTTTGTTTTTTGCTATATTTAGATACTGAAAGCTGTTGAGAGACAGGGAAGTAAGTGGAAGGAGAAGGAGTGACATTCAGCAAAGGTCCTGAGGTGAAATCAAACTTGATGCACAGCACAGCGTTAATACTTGGTATGTGCTCAAAAGAAATGCTTTATGATAAATCTCCTTAAAAAAAGTGTGTCCTGTAAAGTTTTTTGATAAACAAAGCTTATGTTTCCATTAAGTGTCCCTCGGCAAAACTCATTGTGGGTACCTGTCTGTAAGATTTCAGACACTAACTCACATATTAAACGCAACAACATTTGCGATTTTTAAATCTAGCATTGTTTACATTGATTCCTGTTATCTACATTTACTGGTTTACAGTCTTCTTCTTTCTTGCCGCTGCATATCTTGGAATGTAACCCACACCAGAGGATGAGTGGAATAGAGTGAAATTATTTCACAGGAATGTGTTTCTGTGCATGCAGCCTTAAATATGTACAACAAATAACCAAACTGGGAACCCACTAGGCTTGTCACTGGAGCTTGTGCTCTGGTGGCAATTTCAACCTTACGGGGGCAAACACTGACCTTTTGAAAAGAGTACACTAAGAAAAAAACAGTACTTATAGGCCTAGGTCCACTCTCTAACCATAGCAGGAACTGAAGAGTAGGTTGTACACTGTACCCCTATTTCTGACAGTTCTGAGGTCAAAAACTGTTTAAAAAATAGCAAAATAAAGTTAGATGATACTTGCTTTCACCATAAAACTCTTCACAAACCCTTTTGTCTGTCTCGAACAAAATATACACGCTTTAAAGACATGAATGTGACTACTGTAAAATACTACACCGCTGCAAACTAATCATAATTACATATTTCCACATTTCTCCAGCGCTGGTCAGTCCCTGAAGTCTTTGCATGCCTGCACCTTTAAGTGTTAAACCACTTGGGCTCTTATGAAAAAGCGTGGTGTTGGGTGAAGTCGGATTTGCCCTTTTCAGAAATGTGACTAGCAATCCCTCTGCCTGACCCCGAGCTTAGAGAGCTCCCCGGACTGGGATTTGTTACCTTGGATACCTGAGCACAGACATTAGATCCACTTCCTGCTGCATGTTTTCAGTGTTATGCACCATGTTGTCAAATATCCGTGTTGACTCAGTCTGTCTACCGGATTATATCTCAACAGAATGCACCTAAATGCCATTGTTCTAGCTGTTGTATAATCATCCACAAATGTGTTAATCTACGCATCATTAGGCTGCTTCTTATGATCATTTAGATTGCGGTCCCCTTGTAGCTGCGTGCGATCAAAGAGTCCATTGTTTGGGTTAGGAGGTTCTTCTTTGTTCTGCCCTCTTCTCCTCCTCCCCATTTGAATCCACGCTCCTCGTCCCTGAGACCTCTCACAGTCAATGACTCCATCAAAGGCCTGACAAAATACAGACAGCCGCCTCTCCATCACCCTCTGCTGCGCTGAAATGAGCTCTGGATCCATTTGTTCAAGGCGAAGGGGCTTCATGGGCATTGAAGGGACACAACCGCCGGCCTGTCCACAGAAACAAATGGCTCGCAACACACCTCATCTTCTTGTCTTTTTTTAACATTATTGAGATTTCTTACACGTAAGACGGACATCAATCATTGTCACGCCGCATATATCTTCTCTAAACCTGCCAGCGTCACAGTCCAAACTAGTTGGCAGTACAGTGATGGGATTCCCGAGATTTTTATGTTTTCTGTAGACCGTCACTGCAAGAGCAACATCAGTCGTCTTAGTCGTAAAATTTTCCAAAACAACATGTGTTCATCTTCTGCCAGCTATAAAAAATATACCTTTTGTTTGCGTGGAACAAAGGAGGAAACAGTTTGATGGTGTTTTTTTCAACAAAATGTCCGACTTTGACATCAGAGACAACAATATTTTCATGTTCACAATGGATCATGTGACACGTTTGTGAAATTGGTTAGAATTAATACTTGAGTTTTAGTTCATTATTACTTCCACCGAACAGTTTGTTGCTGTTGTGGTTGGTTTGTTTGTCAGCAGGATTACACAAAAACTACAGAACAGATTTACACAAAACTTGGACAGTGGAAGAGACCACATTAACGTTTGGTGTGGATCTGGATAAAGGGACGGGTCCAAGGCCTTCTTTTCTCACTTTCTTTAATGCAGCTAAATAGGGCAGTTTTTTTTACATTTTCGTTGAGACTAATGCGTGGATCTTGATGAAAAGGCAAATTCAGGTAGAGTAAAAAGAAATAGAAATTGCCCTCAGGAGTTGCCAAAGACCAAAAGCAGCAAAAAGGAAAGTGAATATTTGACGGTCATTCCTCAGGTCGACAACTTAAGATGAATGCTAATGTGGCTCTGTGTCAGCTGGATGTGTTTGATCAACCAGTTGCAAGCGCCACAGACTTTCTCCCCTGCATGGCCTAAAATTCACCAATTCAGGTTTAATCAGATGGTTCTAATAGAAACCATGGCAACAAAGGCACCCTACCTTTAAAAAGGCAGTTATTTAGCCCAAAACTGTTGTGTTTCTTTAATGTTAATCAAACCAAACCTTAACCATATTAGTGTCGGATCAGAAAACTTGTAGATGTTTTGAAAGGAACTGACAAGTTCATCCTGCTGAAAACACAAATGAACAAACTTAAACTCTTGTTTCATTTGAAAACATTTTTCTCTTCTTCCCAGTTCGTTCCTTTGCATAAGCTTCATCTAAAACCCTCATGTCTGTTTCTTTAAGCTTCTAAGGAATAAACCAGAAACTTAGGTCAGACATTGATGTTTGGCAAATTTATACCAACAAGCGTTCATTCACAGCGCGATGACCGACTGCTAGGTGCTGTCCAACGTCTTTTTTCTAACTCTGTAAGAATTTGCCCGGGACTGAACCACTAACATTATTCTGTCTGTGTGTCATTTTGTGTGCACAGTTGAGCAACCAACTGGAAAAAACAAATTCAGCTCCTGCTGTGGCCCAGAGAATGGATTATCAAGATTGTTGCCTCAACGATGAGACCATTTCTCAGTCCAACAGGATTACCTAGCCACTTTACGGAAAATACAGCAACAAAGGACAATGACTTGGAGCGTAATGATGGTGCATTTAGCTGCTCTCACTGTCTTGTTCATTTTTTTTAGGAGGAAATGCAAAATCCACTAATGTTTACTGACCCAATTACAATAGCCTCAACTCCAGGCAGACACACTTAAACTGAAAAGTGTGACGTTAATTGCCATTTAAATTGGCACTTTTGCCTGCTAAATTGTTAGACTGTTTATATTCTCTTTAACAAGATTGGTAGTTTGGAAAAGGAGAAATGAATCCACGGTGAGATGCTGCTAAGAGGGAAAAGGGCACAATTAGTTTCCCGATCAATTTGCCAGGAAGAGGAGGGTAAAAATCAATACTCTGATTATGCATGAGGACGTCATCCGCTTACATTGGGATCAAAGCGTCAATGATCTAAGCTGAAGCGACCAGGGATCCATCTATACATGATCCATAAGTCATGTGTGGAGAGGACGACGGTGAGACAGGCCGACACGTATATAAAGGGATAAGTTGCAACATGATATGTAAATGGAGACAAGTTATCTTTACCCCAGAGCCTATGAAATGATGCAGGCTTTTATTATCTCATTTGTAATCAATAATGTGGAAATCCTCGGTGGGGGCACTTAGAGGTGTCCTTCGGGAATTCCCGTGTTTGCTTTTCAAACACGGAAAAAGAGGGAGTGGCCGGCTTTTATCTGAACGACTGGGGGTTAATGTGAGGATCAAAAGGCGACTGGTTATAGCCAGTTAAAAACGCTGAATACTCACACAGGTCTGGTGCCGAGACTGGGAATGAACTTGGCAATGCCACAGGTTTTCATGACAGTCAGAGGAGATTCTTGCTCTGTAAGCAGAGAAGAGGCATCAGAAGGCTGAGACCCGGTCGCCACAATACATTTTGGCATTGTACGTTTCTGCAAAACACAGATATTGTGAGACTAGAGGCACACACGTTACATTATGGCTCGTTTCAAAATGTCAAGTAACCAGTGTTTCAACCCGCCAGCCCAAAGGTGGTTGCGGATCTGAAACCAATTACGTTTTTATGGTGATTTTTAGCTTGTTAGCAGTCCCAAAAAAATGAAGGACGCTTTGCTGCCTTTTCATCGTTACTAGTTAGCTAGCTATAACCTGGGGCAAAAAAAAAAACATTCGCAATGACTAACAGCATATCTTAAGGTGGTGCATTTTCTTGCAGTTTACTCAAAGCATGAGGTGACGCTGTGAATTAATCAGTGCACCTTAAATGTCAATAGGACATCTTTGACTATTCCATTTATTTTTGACATATGCATTAGTGATTATTGGGCAGTCAAATGTAGCTGATTTTACAACTACATAATGCAAACTGAGCATTTAATTTCTTCACAGAAAGAAAAGTGGAGGCAGCAGTACACCTTGCCTGTAGCTGCACTTCCAGGCATGAAGACAAACAACCGAGATGTTTCAGGGATCCTTTATTGACTTGCTCGATTTGCTTGCAGATGGCGTACTCGGGTTTGAGAAAACAAATTTTGTAACAAACTGAATTTCTATCTTCTGTTGTTTGTTGTTGTATCACCGAAGGGCAGTATTTTCTTTCTTTGTTGAACACTGGAATTTGTATTTTTTGGTGAATATTATTTGAACTCGCCTCACCCTTAACCTTCAAAAGCCACCAGGATCAATTCAAACTGGTTGTGCCTTTTTAAAGACACATTTGAGCGTGTAGATAAAAAGGTTTTCGAGGCATGTGATTTTTTTCTTTTTAAATCGGTTACCTAAAAATCCCTGTTTTCGAGAATTGTGACACCCTTATTGCATATTGTAAAAACCTTATTATACCTGTGAAACATAGTAATGTAATAATGTAGTAATGTTTTGCAGAAACATACGATGCCAACATTTCATTCTGGCGACTGTGCTGTAGTGATATTCCGAGTTTCAGGAAATCGCAGCGTTTTCTTTTCTCTTTTCGGAGGTCGAAGGATTAAGATGGAGCCCTAAGATGTTGCTCGTACCTTCGAACTGTTGCTTCAGCTATTGTTACTCATGTATGGCATTCAAAATGATAAGGCAGCGCAATAAACCCGAGAAACACTATCTGTCAGCGCCGTTCTTTTTTTTTTTTTTTTTACACGCTACATACCGCAGTTAAAATCATTGACTGCCTCCTGAAAAGGAGTGTCTGAAATTGAGTAAGTCGCGCTGCTGTGAATTACGGAGTGTGCCTGAATGGGACACATTGTTCTGCCCCTTTACGGAGAATGGGAAGCGGCGGGCAGATAAGTAAGTGAGATGAAAGAGCGGTGCACCTGGCAGGTCCACGCTCTAACATCTTTGATCCGCTGAGGCGAACATCAAAGACTCTGTTGGGGGCTTTGTGTGGACGCCAGCTCGAGAGGCACTCACCGCTGTAAGCACCAATCTGCAGCGTAAAGTGGAACC
Source organism: Diplodus sargus (assembly GCA_903131615.1). Lineage (NCBI taxonomy): Eukaryota > Metazoa > Chordata > Actinopteri > Spariformes > Sparidae > Diplodus > Diplodus sargus. Next base: position 4,327,131 of record CAEMYA010001060.1, read on the forward strand.
GAACAAGAGGGGAGGCTTAAGAAAGACGGTTGTTCCGCGGCTAAAATGACAACAATTGTTCCGTATCTTCCGTCAGCGAAAAACTCAAACGTGATCAATCCTGTGATAATAGGAGTGGCATTTCAGTGCGATTGCTGTCAGAGGAAGTGTTTGTAGGAACATAAAAATAACCCATCAAGTGTGTGCCGTGTGTTTATAGTTGGCTGGAGGCAGAGGGATGGACAGAGGGATAAGTGTTAATGGGTGCTGGTGTCCACTTGGACCACAGCGAAACACTAAACTCATGATCGGCCTCCACATACTCAGGCTACACACACACACACACACACACACACACACACACACACACACACACACACACATCAGTGTGTGACCTTTTACAGTGCAGCAATACCTTCTCATCACCTCTTCTTATAGTTTACACATGTCTCTGAATGACCGTCTGCTATGTTGCAGTTTTTTACTCAGGTCATTTTTAAAGTCTTGACGGAGAAAAAAGCAAAGATTTTCAGAAAAAAGTCAGAAAAATAAATATATATTTTTGACTGTGTCTTCTTTTTTCTATCCCATTTATCATCTTGGGACTTCCTGAACATAAAGAACAGCCCTGTGTTGCCATTGAGACAGTGAACTATTAAGCGTGAACTCCAGTTGGAGTAACAACATCAAGGCATTCAATGATTTGTAACGCCTTTGAACAGATTTTACAACTCTGGAAATGTATCACAGTGGCAACAATTTTGTCTTTCATCATGACAGTCGGAGGGTAAACATTAGGAAAACTGTGTTTATGTTACACAGCATAATGGTACAAAGACAGTGTGTCACAAGTCCAAAAAAACTGAAAAATATGATAAAGAGAAATGCAGAAAACTACAAGGAACACATAAAGACCGGGTAACAGGTACAGGAGACACGTGGACGGAAACACATGAATCAACAAAGACAGAGGGAGCAACACACGCTTCAGTACAGACGAAACCGACGAGGGGGTGAGGGGCAGGTGGGGACACACTGTGAGCAGAGCTGTGCTAACGAAGCTGATGTGAGACAGGTGTGAGGGGGAGGGGATCAAGCTGAAGAGGAGCGGAAGGAACACAGGAGGACAACAGAACACAGGTGTGCAAAGGGACAACAAGACACAAGAAGACATGACTACAAAATAAAACAGGAAATAACTAAAACAAAAACCAAAGCCATGACAGGTCGATTGGCAGTCACTCCCAAAACAGCCTGACCGCTGAAACATACCACTGATAGACACACCAGACCTTTATGGAACGGTCAGTTGTGATTTGGGCTAAAACAACTTCAGCTACCAAACTACTCACATTATGTTTGGAACTGCAGTTACATTACGTATGATGTTTTTTTTATAGAACTTCGTCTGACCTCCTCCTCTGCTGCTGTAATAATTACTACAGCCAGTAGAGGCTGCTGTCTAACACACAGTCAACCTATCTGGTTGTTTTTCTGATGAGGACGTGGTGGACATTGCATTGCAGTAAAAAGTCGACCTTAATTCAACTGCTTTGCTGCGTTGGCAGCCCATTTTAAAAAAATAAAAGAGGGCTGCATTTAGCATGCAAGGCCACTGTGGGTCTGACAACATCTCAGCTCACCATGAGCGAATACACAGATGGGATCATTTGTTTAATAACCACAGCAGATTTTTTTGTTTGTTTTTCACAAAATGACATTTATAACATATATTAATTAGTCTAGTATGAATTGCTGTCATAAAACTAAAGCCCCTGAAAGTTTGGCTGTATTGTTCCATCGGCATGAACTACACAAGCATTACGTGTTGCTGAGTCCTGATTGGTGCACAGAAGTAAGTGGCATCACCTTGTTTCACCGGTTGTGTCCTAAAAAAAAAATCAGTAATGAGAGCACAGACATAATCACACTACCTCGTGAAATAAACCAACCTTTATGTTCACATAGGACCTGTTAAAGACAACAAAATCAACATACTGAAGCGTCTCTTGAGACATGTTGTAATGTTAAAGAAATTCTATTCAAAACGGAGTCAGTACTCTTTTGCATTGGCTGCATCTTTGTTTTATAGTAAAAAAAAGCATCAATTAAGTTAAAATCTCAAAGTGCAGGAAAAGTATTAACTTGTGGAAAGTAACAAATTTCAGTTTCCTCACCAGGAGACATTATTGCAGAAAACTGGTTTAGCTGGCAGACTTTAACTGGTTGTATATACCTGATTAAAATTCAGTTTTTTTTTCTTTCTTTTTAAAAAGCCAGACTATTTCTGCAAGTCCAGCTGAAACCAGACTTTTAAAGTCCATGTAGACATGTTAGTCCGACTGAATTCGTACTGAATATCATTTCTCAGTCTGACTAACACAGTCAGATAATGCGGCTGGAAGCTGATTCACTCTTTCATGCATACATCTTGGTCGGACATGAACTGGCGTTCTGTGCATGCACTAGAGTCCCTGTGCCAGGCGTTGACCCTGGAGTCCAGGAAGTACAATATATATTACGTACTGCACAGCGCCCAAAAGTCAACATGTTTTCAGAATTTTTTTGCGTCGCTTCCTAACTTGTTTGGTATGTGACGTAATAGGTCTACCAGATGCAGGTCCAGCAGCATGTAGCTGAAACAATGCATAGCGCCACCTACAGTTGTGTGGTCAGACATACTTCCATCAAAAAATCCATTCTCCCCTGGTGCTTGTATACTTTGACAATGGCAGTAGTCCAGTTAATAGAGCTATGGCTGTAGCTCGACTTAAGAGTCCATGAAAACCTACTGACTTTTTCTTTCCAAAGCAACTGCCATCTACAACTGGAAGCTGCACCTCTAATCGCTCAGTGGAGGAAGACCGGGCAGCCGAAAAGCCTTAAACATTGATGAAAAACTTTGAAATACAACAAAAAGGATTGATCGAGGTGTTTCGAGACCTTCTGCATTTAGCATGAAACCCAGCGGAAAATCATTGAATCAGAGGGGATGTATAATGTACAGCTGAGAGGGAGAGAGGAGGGATGTTGCGAGATTGCAAAGCAGTCGGCCCCGCAGTACACCGAACCTCACAGTGCATCTAGTTTACAAGTCGTAGAGAAGTTGCAGATGTACTCGGAGCTGAATGAGCCTTTTATTGTGCAGCGAGCAGCTGTCCGTATGCGGCAGACAGATGCGGTTTATCAAAAGAAATACAGCTCACAAGAAAATGAAGTAATTAGTTCATGCACTTAGCAGATTGGCAAGATGTTTGACAAGAGATGAAAGAACTCATTTTATGGAAAGATTTTCACATCAGTGATAATGACTTAAAGTTGTCAAATTATCTTTTTTATTTTATTTTTGGAGGCATCTCTCAGCAAGTAAGTAAAAGTCAAATCACTAAAACCCTTCAGAACACAGTTTCTTTTCATCGAGTATCACTGCGGCTCTTCGTGCAGGTTTCAGGTTCTACGTAAAGCTCATCTGCCATCTTCTGTTTAATTTATACAAATGGTTTTGTTCAATTTGTTGGGAATTCTGCATTGTTTTCCCATCAGTGTGACTTAATTAGCTGTTGGAGAACGGGAGAGGTTTGCTCAGTAAGTTGTTGGTGCGCTGGCTGTGTTGGGGGAATACTTTGACTAGATGTAATTAAACTAGTAAATTTGCATTAAATGTTACAGTCCTCTGTGGTTGTTCAACTTAATTCTAATATAAATTGTGGTAATGTTTGTCATCTTTGTTTGCATTGGAAGCAGCGTTAACTAATGGAACCACACAGAGATTCTGCCGAGGAAAAAGGCTTTTTAATGACTCTTCAGCAGATTGCCAAATATACATCTATATACTCTACATATACAGTACAGCATGCAGTACATGTGTGGAGAAAACTGACACTAGAGCGACTCTGTGGGTGCCGGGTGATGAATGCTGATGAAGTGGTGGCCTTGCTTTATAGATGAGATGAAACCATCTTTTCAAAAAAATATGAGTCAAGGAAAAAGTTTGGAGACGTTCCTGTTGCTCAGATGAATCTAGTGTGAAAAGGGCTTGACTGACAGCTTGTTGAGAATGTTAAATGGTAAATGTGCTGCAATTATTTAAGGCTTTAGTGCTGACCACTCAAAAGGGTCAGTGTCTTGTCCAAGGACACTCCGAATTGCAGTCTGGAGGAGTTGGAGATCACACAACGACTCTTGATTAATGGATACGATCTCATGCTTTCTACTGATCCCTGTTTTTCCGACACGTTTGTTATTATTAATGCGAGAAAGAAAAAAAAGCAACATATAACAGCAGCACTGTTAGCTGGCAGGCTAATGTTAGCTAGCTATGAAAGTAAAGTTATTTGATTGTAATAGCAAGTAATCTTTCAAATAATAAGTAGGTAATTTTAATAATGTAGGCTATATGAAACCAAAACTATTTTGAATATATATATATATATATACACACATATCAAACTTCAAACTACCTTGATATGTCGGTATATATCTGACAGCAAGAGATATAAAAGAGGGAAAATCCTTCTGAATTTCCATGTTTGATGACGTGCGTGTGGGTCATTTTGGAATGGAAAATTGGGGTAAAATTCAAGAACATTAAATGTACTTTGCTATAAAAATATTGCAGAAAACAAACTAAAACATCTATTTCAAAGCAAAACACTTTGATCATATCAAAAACAAGAACTGGGTCTAACTGTGCATGTAAGAGTGAATAAAGTTATTTTCTAAACAAAAAATCTAATCTAATTAAATGAAGGTTATGAACTCTTTGTCTCCACATGTACCAAGTTTCTCAGCACCGTAAAATAAATCTGAACAGTGGAGGATGTAAATGAGAGGCGAGCCCACACAGCGGTAGACCGAGAGGAGTCGGCTCATCATTACTCCTGAGGATGCTCCTCTGATGGGCCGCTCATTGAGCTGCAGAGTAAAAAGGGCTGACGACTGTCTCCAGTATAATTGGACAAATGAATCAATTACATCAATAGCAAATTACAACATTCATAATTGATCCCCCCAACAAACGCAGTATAGATCATCCCGTTGTTCGATAGCTATACCACAATATTCATGTTACACTGAGCATATTCAGGAACTAATTAAATCTCAAAGGAGCGGATCAATGTTTGAAGTAGCATGAGGGAACTATTGATCGTACAGCCGCGATCTCTTATACCAGTGATTTAAACCGCACAGCATGATGCAAGCATTTGTTTTGATTAATTTGTTAAATCTTCTCCAGGAAACAATATTAACGGAGCGGACAGAGATCACAGCAGCAGGGACAAGATGGTAAATCAAATACGTTCATGTGACGTGATCTTTCCCCTGGAATGAAATTAAAATATCTTGTGTATCTGTTTCATCCATATTATGACTTTTCACAAAATTGCATGAACCATTAAACTGCATTTAGGTATTGGACTCGCACTGAGCACAGAGCCGAGGACTTTCAGGAGCCCTCACTGGACAAAAAGAGTGTGGTCGTCAGCATGAGACGGATCGATACCACAGACAGCAGGATAAATGCTGATGTCTGGATGCGAAGACAGAACATTTCTGCCTGAAACGCAGAGCAGTTATGAGGCTGCCTTCTTTCTGGTTCCACTCCGCTCTCATCATGATGAAATGTTTCTAAATTGCTCTTCCAAAACAACAGCAGATAAATATCCCGGCTCACTCTCGTACAATATTCATATTTCTGTGACAAAGCTTCAGAAGTTCATTGCTTATTATTTTTGCACAGCTGTCATATTTCCTTTCCCTTTTTTTTTCTCTCAGCTCTACAATCTCCACAATTACGTCCTCGAAAATGCAGAGAGCGGAAACCACAGAGGCAGTGAAGTCGAGAAGAGGAAAAGTTTTAAGTTTACAGGCCGACTGGGAGGCTGCGAAACAAATGAAAAAGTTTTAATGCCCTAATTTTGGTCTCACAAGGCTGACTTCACAAGGAAAATCATTGCCATACAGCATACATTGTATCTAAATACAGTGTATGCTGCCTCTGAATCATCTTAGCAGAGGAGGGGAGTCGGCTTTAGCTGGTTTAAGAAAATTAACCTTATTATGATTATCAACATCCACAGCTCACTGGAAATAAATGCATATGTCTGCTTGGTGTCTCTTGTTCCATTATCTAATCATATTAATATATCAAAGTCAATAAAATACATGCATCTAAACTAAAATATCGGTAAATCCATCTGACGCTATAAAAATAGTTGAATTAACAAACTGGTCCCTTGTAAGAAAAACGTTCCTATTGACAGGCTAAAAAATTAGGTCCATCTTGTACGAGAGCTTGTCAACATTGAGGACAATGACACTGATGAGACATGGTGCCGTAACGTAATGCCTTTGGAAATAAGGTCCAGAAATGCAGGGTTCTAGCTAGCAGTTAGCTCACCTTACACAGCCACCATAAACTCTTTATTCTCTGCAAATGTTTACGAGCTGTCCAGTTTCGCCCACAGTAACGGTTTACGAATGCACCCTATGTAATGTTTAAAAATAGCTTCAGCCCACCAAATCACATTAGTTCCAATGGATTCAAAAGCTAAGAGGAAAGATACTGAGATCTGATGAGCTAGTTAGTTTTTACCAGAAGTTAGCTGAATGTTTTTATCTACACTGTGACTGAATTTAACCAGACTACTTCACCATTTAGTTACTTTTAATAAACTGAACTGCCAATATGTCAGCTTATCAAAACATAAAGTCTGTTTTCCATTTACAGATGTGTCCAAGTTTAGTTTTGACTTGCCGTTACTAGCTAAACAACTAGCTAGCAAACAGCTAGTAAACAGGCTGAAGCAAGGGAGCTTTCTCTCTGTGTGCATGCAGTTTGGCTTTAGCTCATCTTGTGGTTCAAAAGCTTTTTCATATAATCACATGTTTTATATTGCAAAACATACACACTTGCCAAATTATTAGGCACACCTAGCAAAAACTAATTCAGTCTCAAACAACAGGTAGTTAGCCATAGCTAATGATCTTTTCAGTTTTTTTGAGGCAGTAGTTTTTGGTGCTGTTAAATCGGGTCTATTCTGTTTTTAATATTATGTCCAACCATTTTTATCAATGAGGGGGAGAAAATTCATCATTTCAACAGCACCACAAACTACAACCTTCACTATCCTCATGAGAACGAATGAACGCCACTCGAAATGTTTCATCAAAAAACGAACATGATAACCGTTTGTTGCTGGGTTGCTCCATTAGCTGTACCTAATAAACAGGCCGCTGAGCTATACAGTATAGCAGAGCAACAAAAAAGGTAGATTCAGGTCTAAACTCAATTTTATAAAGTTCTTCCTTTGAAGGAGAATCACTGAGAAGCATCAGGGTTCATCTCCCACAATGCGAAAAGGTTAAACTCCATTTACAGCTGAAAAATTGGTTGTGTCATTTAAAGCCTTGCTTCCCGTCCATCCCGCTCTCCGCCTGCTGACCTTTTTCTACTGTCCATGTCTCGGTGCCGGTTGGAGAGTATTTTGGCCACACTCCATCTCTTCCCAAATGAGGCCAACTGAGGAAGTGAATCAATGTGTTTTTCCCCTAGTCATAGGAAACAGCTGTCATGCTGTCGTCTGGTACAGAGCCGGGCTGACTTAATGCCAGAGCCGGCTGGGAGAGTCAGCGGGGAGGAGCGAGCCCCCCCTCCTGCATCCGCTTGTACTAAACCCATCACCTGAGCGAATTCCGCTTGCCATGCCTCCCAGCTACACTCACAGCGCACACATATAAACAAAGAACCAGCCACACTCCAGCAGGGTCCCCTCCCTGGCACTGCTGCTGTATTTCAGAAGGTCTGTCCTAATTAACCGAGTATCACTTTTACCCGTCCTTGGGATCATTTTAACTTTCATTCATGCAAATGTTGAAGGTCATTGTTGCAGGCGAACGATCCGACACGGGGAAACAGAGGCGAGAATGAGGCGCTTCAACATAAGAATGTGAAGTTGAGACAGGAGGGTTTTTTTTTTTTTCCAATGCAAACCTTCAGCATGTGTTTCATTAGCAGGACCTGACCTTATCTCCCAGGACCAAATCTTATCTCCCACAGATACCGCCAGCATGCATAATAGGAGCAGGCCCTTTGTGCCAAATGCTGCGGGGCAGAGCCTGTACCTCTCTCCTGGTACAGCCCCCCTTCCTTTACGCTCTGGAGCCACAGCTGTACACACAAATATTCAGACACTCAGGGATGCAGAAAAGCACACACAGAAAGACACTCACCCCCTCCCCTCGTGCTCAACACCTCCTTCATGTTGCTCTTTGTCGCTAGACGCTGCCTTGTTATAAGTCAGGAGGTGATTGTAACCAGGCTGGCATGCTGTAAGAGACACGGCGCGGTTTTATTTTTACCAGGAAGCAATAAAGGATAACAGTGAAATCTCCCTGTCAGTCATGGAAATGTATGCCGTTTTAATTGTTTTAATTAAAAAGACAGGGAGCACGCATGTGTGTGTGTATACATTAGCCTTAGTCTACGTACAGTGTGTGTGTGAGCATCTGTGCAAAGCTCAGAGATGAGCGCAGGCTACCTGCTCCATATTCATGCCTGCTCCCCCATATGTGACCCTCCACTGTAAACAAAGAATATTAAACACGGATACTCAGAGGCAGCCCTAATGAACACACACACACACATATTACTCACAGTGTAATGAATCGATAGAACTTCCTCTTTCATCAAATATTTATTGAAGTAATATTCCTGTGCCCTTCCAAACTGAAGCGATCGGAGCTGTCTGGAGTTTAACAGCGGGCGCGTTTCGGCCTCGGAGCAGCGGCTCAACACATCGACTCATTACAGGAGAAAGTATAAATCCTTGACTTATAATCAAATATATTAAGTCCATCAATCACCCCCGGCCAGGTGCATCAAATCACTACAAAACTAATATCTAGTTGTTTCCTTCACGTAACCGTAAAGATTTCTACAATATAACTGAAATAAACAACTTTAAAATCCTGTTTCCCTTGATAACACACTGAGTCTCATCATCTCTAAATCATCTGTCACAATGAGCGTACAATCTCATTAATCTTTAGAGGATGTATAAAGAGCCGCCTCATGACGACTGTGTACTAGAGTCGAGGACACCAGCAGAGCGTGACGGCAACGTGGGGTAACCGCTGCCGCAACGGCTATGAAGACTGTAGTAACAGAAAAGCCTGCAGCCCCCCTGAGACCCTTCGTCTCTTTCTCTGAAGCTGAAGCGAACCAGCTGACAGGCTCCTATAGCCGTCTGTAAACCTCTGGAAGGCTAAAAACACCTTGAAAAAGTGAGAGACCACAGCTGTCCCGGACTCCACAAACCCCCCTCGGCACCCATCTGCTGGGGCTTTAAAGCCCTCCACCTGGCTCTCAGTGCTTCCTCACAAAGGGCAGCAAATACATTCTAGTTAGTGTGTCAGACAGGGTGAGATATACCAGGAGTCCTCTTGAAGACAGTCTTACTGCGTGTACCTATGTGACCAGCACCATTAGTTTTGCTTTTATTAACTCATTAAAGCTTTTTGCATGTACACAAACTGCAGCAGCAGCCCCACGCAACGTCTCAGCTTGAGGACAAATAGCTATTGGGCTCCCTCTATTGGCCTTCATGCATCCATCTGCATTCTGTCCAGCAGCAGGTTGAAAGGGCAGATGGGCCGGAGCTTTCTGCCATGCCCAAGACTTTCTGTCAAGAGGTGCCGTTAACTTATATTGAGCTCACACTGAACTATCCCACAGGCTTCCTTTGCAACCCCAAGAATATAGGCTATGGTGTAAGGATCAGGCCTTTCTTTATCGTCATATATATTAACTGTCAAATTATGCTATTACAACTTGACACTGTAGAGGCTGGATCTGTAGAGTTATTTGGCATTTTGTCTTTTGAAAATGACTCAATTTCAAACAGTTTCTGATACATTTGTCAATCAACTGTTTCAGTTCGGACGGCACTATATGGTAAAAACAAATCACATCTCAATTATTTTGACAGATGTAACAATTGTGACTATTAAACTCATGATGATGTGACATTTGTTGCCGTCTTCGCCAAATAAACATGTTTTCTTACTTCTGCAAAAAAGCATTTGTAAGACAGGACATCTCTGCAGATCTACTGCATATCATTATGATGCTGTTTTGACACATTTTACCTTTAGCAAAACAAAAAAAACAAGCAACACATGCCTTTATGCATTATGATGCATTGTAAACTTAATAATAATGCATCATCATGTGCTCTATAGCCATAGTTATAAACACTTATGAATATTCATAATGGTTTATAACAATAATGGTAGCTCATTATTGCACAGGTGTATCTAATGCATTAACGATACTGGTATGAAAGCCATCGTTTGTTGGAAACTGACTTAAAGCAACATTATGCAAGTTTTTTTTCAGAATCATGTTGATGGTACAGTGACTTGTAATAGAGGGTCGGATCACAGCGTTACATACATGTTTACTTCAACATACACATTTTTAAACACGTAGCATTGTTATGATTTCATTAGCTTTGTTTGTAGTCAACATCTATATTACATCTGTTTACAAACTGTTAGAAACCTGCAATTTCAATTTGCGACAGTGATGTTGCACTCAGAAACTGAGGGGGGCGCTAAATCGCACAACATGCCAGTTTCTACATAATGTTGCTTTAGTATTAGTAAGTAGAATTTTTCAGGTTTTTCTTCACTTTACTTAACTACTACAAATCATGACCACTGAGAGTGACATCTAAGTAGCTTGTAATTTATTGCATCTGCATTCACATAGATGGATTTTATTGCTTTAATTAAAACACCCAATAGCCACTTATAACACTTAATAATAATGACAGTGTTATAACATGATTATAATGTGTAACAACAGTACATCACACAGTAACACATTATAAGTATGTTTTAATGTATGACGTCATAAGTTATTCTTATAACACATTATGAATATTCACAAGTTCTTATAATCAGAATTATACACAGCCATAGGCGCATTATAACACATTTTGAGTATGTTCATAATGCATTCACACCAGAAATTGCAGCCTTGACAATGATGTCATATTGTGATTTTGATTGTATTTGGATTAAATGTGCAGCCCTAGTTTCAGCTCTGCTAAACAGAACTTCAGCCCAGTCCACAAAGCACAAGTTCCTAAAGTTGTCGAGATGTTATCATCCTCCTGTTGAGTGGGTCATAAACTCAGGCCAGAAGGCTGCTACATTAGCTGTTTCGATATGTCATGTAGCATCCATCCTCTTTAATCCTCTAAGCTAATGTTTGTATGACATGCTGGTGTTTAGTTCCTATTGGCCAGGTAGCACTGCTCTCCTGTTATATCACCTGCACTTACTGCTGCGTCCCCTGTTTTAATTAGATAACAACCATCCCCAACAATTTCCTCAAGTCAATATTGTTGCCAGGGAGCCAACTTCTGAAACACAGTCTCCTATAGTGATGAATTATTCATGGGCGAAAGCAGCGGAGCCCCAATCATCCATCAACATCAGGGGTAAATACATAAACAAAATCATTCACATAAAGTCAGCCCTAAATCTTAGTTTAGTCGTTTAGTGTGCAGCCTGTAACACTGCACTTACTATTCCCGTTTCGGAGAGGTTGTGGAGCAACTAATATGGATTTAGCCAATATACCTGCGGCTCAAGGAACACAATTCATTTTCTGGACAAGTACAGGAATGGTGGAGAAGTGATAGCATTGAATAACGCTTTTATTGAAAGTCCCTTCTAAAGGCTGTCATGGCAGAAAGTTTGTGTCTTTGCTGTAGCAGCAGAAAATAACTTTATAACTTTATAATAAGCTGAAGCCAGGGTTCAATACTCGACGCTGCATGGAGCTAACCCCTCTATGCTTGTCTGTCTCAGGGATGCCTGGTGAAAGACACCTGATTATTTTCAGAGTACCGTACTGACATTTGTGCAAAGGTGTCGTATCACATTTATAGAACATGCTTGTTACCTGACTATGATATCGAACCATGATGTTTTCCTGACATCATCACAACCAAACAAGTGTTTTCTGTGCATAAACCAGAGCACAGGGGTTCAGCTAATAAAACTGCATGATGCCGGCATCTGCTCCATGTCTATCTCAGAGACACCTCATGAAAGACACCTGATTATTTTCCACCTCAGGCCGCCTTTTGACCACATCGCTCCAGACAGCAGACGCACTTTATGAAGCCGCTCAAGCGTAGTTAACACAGTCGACGGTCTCCGGCTGTCACTCCAAACGAGAAGATCATTTGCGCTCCCCGAAGACCCGAAAGCAAAATCCAAGCGGCCATTTTCAGATCGTGACACAAAATCCATAGAGTCAAACATTATGAGTAGATTGGATGTCAGGCCGAGTATTTGATCTTATGACAGGTTACAGAGCCACTCTGAATCCAGGGCTGACAGAATCAGTTACCTTCATTCTCCAAAGCATACGAGACACCTGGATGAACAAACCGATCCTGCGCAAGCACACATTCAGGGGCAGCCGTGTTCACGTCAGGGCCAGGAGATAAAATAAACAACCATAATAGAGTCTCACATCTCAAACAAAGCGGTTTGGTGGTTTGTCAACAGCGTGCCGGCCACTGGAGGGGCCACTGACATTTCAGATGGGACATATGTTAACCCCCCCCAACATCCAGCCTCTCAAATATTTATGATATATGTATGTGGGGGGGGCAGCAAGCGAGAAGACATGTTTGTGGACTTCATAAATAATTGGATTTGGAAAGGTTACATTTAGCATCAGCTGGACAGAGGAAGACGTATAAATTCTGCAGGGGCCCATTTATAAGCACAACCGCAAAGACACAAGAGATATCCATACTGATGCACACGTCTTTATACACACACACACACACACACACACAACTACAGAGGATCAGAGCTGATACTTTAACATTTAACATTTTTTCTCATAATTCAGAGTTCAAAGTCCGAATTCTATCTTTAAACTCGGAATTAAAGTCAGAGAAAAAAGTAAGAATTATAAGTTTAAAGTCAGGATTGTGAAAAACAGTAAAACTGGCCATAATTCTCGTCCATATACAACAGAAATACATATTTTTTTACAGGTTTTTTGTGGCTTGAGGGTAATTTTCAGCATGCAATATTTTATTTATATGGCCATGAATAAAATAAACCTTTTTCGTATGTATGAACTACAATAAAGTATGTATACTGATGATGAAATTAGTCAAAACATACACACATACATACACAAAATGTTTAAATAACCTGTTCAAAAAACCACGTACGTACACGCCTGAATTATTTTATAATTGGTGTAATCTCCAAGTTAATTATTTCACTATATTCTGAGCACCGAGACAATCCACATGGGAATCTTTTTCCTCAACTAGCCTCATTTATAAGCAGCTCAAACCTGGCTCATTTATCTGTTGAAATTATTCAACGGTGCATGCCTCATTAATACAAAAAAGATGACTGCGTTCACTTTATTTGCAGGGTAGACGCACCAGACAGAACTGTATTTTTCATCGCCTCTTCTTTCTGTGTGAGTCACATTATCAATCAAGCCAATCCTACAAGGTAGAACACTCTTTTTAAAAAAAAAAAATGATTAAAAGGAATTCAGAGCAGACTTTATCCCAGTCCTGAACAGACTGTTTAACTCGGTGCCAGAGGGACAGACAAGCATCCCCAGCACTTTTCTTCGTCTGACCTTTCCTGCCAGGATGTGGAGGGCTTTTTAAAAGAAATGGAAAGGCGGGAGCTGATGGAGCGATGTCTTTAATGAGGTATGCTGGGGCTGTTGTCTCTCCATTTAATTAGACAATTATGCAGCCTCCTACGGAAGAGGGAGCATTCGGGGTCACAGGGGAGGGGGGCGGGCGATGCCACAATGCCACCCCGTCACATACAGAAGTATAGAGGCTAAATCACAGGTGAGTCCCTCTGGGGCGTAGCACAGACCTTGCTCTCCATTTGGGAGCCATTATGGGCTCATTGTATTTTAAATTCAGTTCAACTGTCTTTGTTCACCTTCATTCTGTTTTTGATTAGGCTGGTAATTACGATTCCAGAAAAGACCCCAGCAGACACCAACACCAGCAACGCCGCAGTCCGACGTTGCTAAACGGCTTTTTCATCAACATTTTGAACTCTGCGGTGGACTCAGAGAACAAGCAACTTCAGAGAAAGTCCGACAGGACGACTGCTGAACCTTCTGCCACGTAAACAAAGCAGGGTATTCGAAGCAAGATTTCATTCCACCAGTGACTCATTTTGCACCAGAGAATTGTAATTACAGATTCAACGCCATCTGGTATCCATGCTTGTCTCTGCCCATTCTTCAGCAGTGCCAAAGCAGGCTCCAGTTTCCTCCATGGTGAATTGCCTTAACCTCGTGTCTACAATCCCAGCGGATGTGTCACTACACTACACGCTCAGACGGGCAGAACCAAAAGCACAACGCAGTAGGTTTAAAGATATACAAGTGAGGTGAAGGTTGAGGTAGCACGGATCCACTTCCCAAGGCAGACCATAACTCACGTAGATGAATGGTCAGAAATCTCAGCCAATGATGAGGAGAAATTCATTTTGTTGATGTATGGAAGGCTTCTCTCGGAGCGGTGTTATTTGTACATGTGTCAGCACAACTGAATGTCCACCATTTCCTTTGTTTTGTCTTTTTTTTCCCCTCTAGCAGAGATTGAACTGAACTACAGTACATTAGCGATATTGACATTTTGGGAAATGGTTTATATCGTATTTTTTTGCCGTTAGCTGAGCAGTTCCATACAATTCTCCATCTGTTTAATTACCTTTTTTTTTTTTTTAAAGGGATGATCTACATTAAAGAACATATAACATTTTAATGTCTACAAACAACCAGACCCCTTACATTATCCCAGATCTTTCCAAACTCAGAGAAATCTGTAATATTACTCAAACTGTATACTTCACTTGGTCACCAGTCAGCGAGAGCCAGAAAGCCAAACTTTAAAGCTTTATGTTGTCCGTGAACCTGATTCTGCCTGAGTAACATCAGACAGATTTCCATCCCCAATGGTGGTTGTTTAACTATGAATGCTCCTGTGATTCTTCACTGGTGCAGGACATCATCAAACCAGTCTTTTGTTTTCATTGTTATGATTGAGAGACCCGCAGCGTCAGAAGATACATACTGTGCATTTGATCAGCATTCAAACAAATGTAAATGAGTTAGCTGAAAGGCTAGTTTCACAGGCAGTGCTTTCGTCTGCTGTTTTTAGCCATCATAGAATGGTAGAAAAATAACGGGTTCAATAGTTTAAAACACTACATTATGGCAAAAAGCAGACACAATGTAGTTAAATAACTGGAGTGGGCAAAATCCAATTAGCAGATGTTATGAGAACAGTATAGGGTGGATAAATATAGCCTGTGTTGACAGGTTCGTTCTCATCATGCCATTTCCTGACAGTACACTTAAATGAACAATATAATGGAGACCAATTAACAGCAACCCAGTCTTGGTCTCACATGTCGAGACTCATTATCGTTGTGCTATAAAGAGGAACAAAAGCACTCTGGCTTGTTTGTATCGCTTTGCACCAATCACAGTTTTCTTGGGAATTGCAAAAGCCAAGAAACCCATAAAATAACGAAGGGTCAATGTGTCACCACGTCTTGCTTTAGTGCTCTTCTGATGAAGAAAGTCCTCCAGAAACAGAAAGAACACACTTCAGTATTAGCCACTGATTTTTTTTCTCTCCAAATGACTGACGGGGCTGATGAGACTGCAATTACACCGTTAACAGGAACCTTTCCTGAACAAAACGGAGGTACAAACAACATGTCTCACCAATTGTACACATTAAAGTGAGCGTCAGAGGAAGATGCATGTAATCTGATAAATTGCCTGCTGTGACGTCACTCAGTTCAAGTTGCATTGTGGGTGATGTGGGACAGGTTTTAAATAGAAGCAAGAATATGTGAACAACTTGTGATATCTCTGGTCCTGCTGGGATGGCTTTACAAAACCTGGCGCCTACATTACCCACAATGCAACTCAGACACCAAGTGGCATCACTGGAAGCAATTTTTATGATTTATTTTTAACATCTGCAGTAGTACTCACAAAGCCTTGTAAGCACGCTTTGATGTGTACAAATGGTGGAGTTACCCTTTAATGCTATGGTAACCCTGCAGCCTTTTATTTACCAGACAGATATGAGAGTAGAAACCTCACAAATAAGCATTATTCTACAAAATAAAACTGTTCCTTTAAGGACCACAAACATGAGACACCACAGTTTTATTAAGAAAAACAAAAAACAAATCCCAGAAAGCCCTTTGGAGTCGTCAGAGAAAATGTATGGCAAAGTGAAAATCTACTGCATCTTTATACATTTACTTCACACCGTATGCGAACAGTCTCGGGGAAAAAAAAAAAATCACAGCTGCAGTTTCCCAGATGACCATAAATCTTCATCAGCCTCCAATCTTTTCCCCTCACATATTCATACGCAATTCAGAAAATGAGCGACATCTCCCAGGGAAGCAGTCACCCAGCAGAGAGCCTGACTGTGCGTCATTCCTCACTGCGACCAGAGTAGTTAGAGAATAACAAGACAGAGGAGGATTAGAAAAAAACAAAAACACTGTCCTGCACAATTTCCCAGCGTGAGAGACACTCGTTGTGTGATGGCTAGAAGCTGCTCGGTGAGACAATTAATCCATCATTACCGCCGGTTCACCTCTAGTTCAGGCTGGAGACTGATGATAGCGTGCAATCACAGTTTGGCCTGTGCTTAAGTGAGCAACTGCAGGCTGTGTGGATGTGCTTGGATTAAAGCATACTGTGGGGAATTTGCTCCCGAAGTCACATGTTTAAATAGACACAGTGTGGTAGTGGTGGTGGTGATGTCACTTAGCCGGAGCGCTACAGTTGCACAAGACGGCTGTTTTCCTCCAGAACACCAAATAGTGATCAGTTTCCTACCATAACCAAACTGCATCCATGAAAAGTTGCAGAAGTTAAAATGAAGAGATGAAGCAACATGATATGAGGTGATGTCTCATTTCCTCTAAACGCCTTGTGCGTGTGTGAGAAGCGCTGCAAACGTGTAGCTGTTCAGGTTTTGCATCATGTTCAACCTTCATCTGCATACGAACAAAAGGAGACACTTGAGCAGAAATTGGCACATTCCTCACCCAGACAACGAGCCGCATGGCCGACTGGAAAGTAAAACCTCATTAAGAACCCAGAGAGGAGATTATTTTAATGTTTCACTTAACCTCCTACACCCTCCAAAACTGTAAGCATTCACAGGTGTGCCAGCATTTCTGGCTGTAAAACTTTCCAAGGATAGTTTTTTTTTTAAGAAAGACAAACTTACTTTTGGAGGACAATCTGGAGCCTCTCCACAGGCTCCTTTGTAAACAGGAAAACAATCTGTTCCAGACTCAGGTGCTGGTTGATGTTGATCCCAAGCTTCAAGTTAAGTCTGCTTCGTCACTTATTTCTATATATAGCATCTCGACGATTCTAAACAAGTCCGTGTTTTGTGCAGAGGGTCACAATAAATGAGAACACTACTCAGAGCAACAGCAGCAGCTCAGCCACACGAGGAGCACACAGGCTGACTGTAATGTATGGTGGCTGATGAGGGTCAGACAGAGTTTCCTGATTTTTCTAATTGGGATACACGACATCTGTCGAAGCCAGCAGAGATTGAGTTCACGCATGTGTGACCATGATTCACTATTAAAAGCATTAATATGAGATTAAAGAAACATTTTACAACACTCTTGAATTTTAAAGGCAACATTTAAGATTTTAAACAAGGTCTTAAAAACTTGGATTGAAGGTCAAATCAGCATCCATCATCCTGAGTTACTGCGGTTCTGATGTGTTTTTAGAGGTGAGTTCGAGCACTTCTGATATTTGCATCGGTGGTGATGAGTTGGATGTTGTTTTAAAGACACTGAATTTGGTTATCTTTGTTCGCTGTGTTTACAGATACCAGCACTGAATGAAAAAAGGCTGCTCAAAGGACATGAAACATCTCTTGCATTTTCTTTATCGCAAACAACACAAGGTACTGATGCAAGCCTCCCCCCCAGATGGCAGACTGTGACTCAAGGGAAAGCAACCAGCTGCAAGGGTTGTAAAAGGTATAAGGTACAAAAAAAAAAAAGAGAAGAGAAAGACAGAAAAACACTCTGAGTCAAAGCACCCATTCAAACTGGTTAGAACCTGAGTGCAGCTAGAACTACGATTTATTATAGTGCATGTCTTTTAGAGGAAGTTGTATGACTTTTATCATCTATCTTATGCTTTATGTGTCCTACTGGATGTTGAGAGTGTGTTTTGTGTGTCACCTAGATTCCTATTTTCTGGGGTATATAGTATGTGTTTGGGAGCGATAACTTCCTGTAAGTGGAATTTGAAGGTTAGCTTGGACATTTTTCAGCCGATATTGTTTTATGTATGACTGTGGTGCCTCTCTAGATGCAGGTCTATCCATCTATTATCTATGACTGCTTATTTTGTAGGGTCGAGGGCAGCTGGAGTCGATCCCAGCTGGCACTGGGCGAGCAGTAAACCGCGGACAAATCTCCAGTTCATCACGGGGCTGACATATCGGGACAAACATCCATTCTCACTCACATCACACCTACGGGCAAATCAGAGTCGCCTGTTAAGCTAACTTGCATGTCTTTGGATAAATAGGAGGCAGCATATCTCCAAAGAAGCCACTAACAGCTGCTTACTCTACCTGTTGTTAGCTAATTAGCTCAGTTAGCCATGCAGGTAGCAGCCCAGAATGGGAGCTCAGGGACCAGGGGACTCGCTGAAGGGGCTAGCTGGTTAGCATGCTTACTTGAGTAGATAGCTCTGTAATACGTAGATATCATGACCGCAAAACTGTTTCTTTACATTCTGTTGATAGTTTAAGTCATTTTTTTTATGCTCTCAACTAAACTTCTTACGTTGCGCACCTTTAATGCTAATGTCAAAGGAGCTGCACTTATGAATTATTCCCTTAAAGATACAATATGTGACTTTCCTGCATTCACATGTCTAAAAACAACTGTTAGACCTGTGCTTTATAATTTGTTGTTATTTCTAAACGTTTCCAACAATTCAAACCCAGAGAAATCTGTCGTTTAATAAACTTCTCAGATGATTAAGGAGAACAACAACTGCCATGATCCCATGCTACTTCATCAAATTACATCTTTTTCTTTAAATTGAGGGACCCCTACTAGAAGGGATTACACATTTAGCTAGAGTCTGATAAAGCAGACAGCATTCTCCACACGATTTGACCACGAAGCACAGCTTGTAGGTTACACACATGTTCCAGCATCACACATCATTCAGTTGAAGTAATCCGATTTAATTTTTTTTTTTTTTTTATCTGTGCACAGTTCAACCTGATATAGTTGGTGTGGGTTTGGACTTGATTTTTAAATGGAGTTCTGTGGGTGTTAACTGTCAGCATGTGTCAAGTTTTACCTGCCAAAGGCTTTGTGGGTGATTGAAAATCTTTTTTATATATGCCTTAAAGGACTTCTTGCAAAATTACATTTATTAGAGAAGGACCGTTAAATATATGCAGAGACAGTTTTTTTTATATGTACTGTAAAAAAAACATCTAGCTCTACGTGGAATCATTTTAACCACAAATTGGTTGAAATTGAAGAAAAAAGCACAACAGAGCCAGCTCTTTTTCCCCGGGACGGAGTTAGTGTCAATCCAGCAGGACTGGGTCCAAATCAAGACCGAGTCCAGTTGGAATCACATGTATTTTTAAAGCAGTCCATCAGTCTCCTCTTAGATAGTCCAGTGTTGTTATTCCACTCACGTCTGATTCAAAGATTCATGTCCCACAGGCTTTGTGTTGGATACTTTGTGCAGTTTCGGGGGTTAGTGCAGTATTATTCTGAGCGTTTATACAAACCACGCACACATACATCATAGCTTCCGGATAAAACAAGAGATTATGGATCTTGTGTGCTCAAATTAATCACAAAAACACACACACACAGAGATTTTTTTTATAACAGTAATTAATAATCAGAATTTAAATCTTTAGCATTGGACCAGAGCTTTTGTTGCATATGAAATCCTGCATTCATGAATATCAATTAAAGGCAGACATGATAAAAACACTAATTTGTTTATCTCTCAGTGGTGCACTGCAATATCCTGGGCTTTCACAATAATTCATGAGGGGGCTCCGTCTAATCCATTTTGAGCAAAACACCATATGCCAACGAGTGCACACATACGCGGGGCACCGAGGCCTGCGAGCCCCACGTCCGGGCTCGATGGATTTGTGTTGATTTTTCTTCCTCCGCTCACGGCTCAAGGTCACGCTTCTCCGTGACTCCGCGTGGCCTCTCGATTCCTGCTGCACACTGCGTTCTCACTGAAGGCCGTGCTGCCTCAGCTTTCTGTCCCACAATCTGCAAATGCTGCCCTTGCCCTCTCGACCTCCCAGAGCTCAACCTGTCAACCCGCACACCCCCAGAACCCAGCCGCGTGGAGGGGGTGGAGAAGATATAAAAATGGAGGGAAAGAAAGGAAAAAAAGATTAAGGAAAAAATGAGGAAGGCAGGAATGGGCTGTGATGCAAAAAGACAGAAAACAATTTAGAGCTGTAAGAATGGGGAAAAGCCAAAGCGCTGGAGATTGAAAGGCCTCTTCCCCTAATTTGCACCGTATTCATCACCTCGGAGGGCAGACGCGCTCATATCGCTTTCCATTCACTTCCTCACCCTTGGCTGCAGGTCAAAGGAAAAGGCAATTTCCCCTCAGCCCATGTACAAGCTGCTCCATTCCTCATGGATAAACTGTACTTTTGAAACGCGTAGAAGTGAGGGCATTCATCACCGAGCCAGCCCTCCTCCTCCTCCTCCTCCTCCTCCTCTGCAGGAAAAGCTGGAAGAAGCACACACATCTGATTAATAACTTTCTCCTTGTGCAGTTAAAGACCGCTCGGCAGGGCCACTGTCAGTCAGGAGGGGCAGTGTTGGGCGCACTGCCCACCTAATTCGCTTACTGAGCACTGGGCTGCGTGCCCACCTGCTGAAGACGCAGAGCAGACTGACTCAGGCTGTCAGGCTTTCATCTTGGAGATCCACCATGCTGGGCTTGCCAATGAAGACACCAGGAGTCTGTTACAAATCCATTCGAACACTCTCCCACACATCTTCAGCTGGGAAAAGAGAAGAACTGATGGCAAGTGAAAGTCAACAGAGCCGAGTAAAATGCAGCCAGGATTTAACAGATGTCAGTGCAGATGGATATACTTATATCTGTGGAGGCAAATGGGTATACGGTGTGACGCTTTATTTAGCCGCTAATATAAAGAAAAAACACAGTAAAAATAGCTCAATTTCATCCCTGTCAACATGGCTGCCAGCGTGCCGCAAAAAGCAAAAATAAACCGTCATTTGCACACACGGACGGAGCCATTCTTCTCTCCTATCCAACCAAATTTCCATCTCTCGCTCACACGCTGGATTCCTCTCTAAAACATCACCTCTACTTCAGAGAGATGGAGAGAAGGGAGAGAGGGCTGGAAGTAGATGGATGATGATTATTCAGGCACACTCTCTCTTCTCTTTCTCCTCTCTCCATTGATCCCGTCCCATCAGAGAGGCTATAAATATTAATAGGGGGGCTTTGTTTTAGCAACCTGTGTGAAGATCAGAGCGCGGAACAATAGAAGTATCTGGACATGTATTTCTTTTTTTTTTTTGCAGGCAGACAGGCAGGCAACCTGCCGAGTGTCCTTGGGGGAGGGGAGCCCGCGGGGGGAGCCCAGCCCTCAGCCCAGCGCCTCGGGCTCAGTGCGTTCGAGTCAAGGGCAGCTCAAGGGGAACTGCTAATGTGGGAGACCTGAGTCTGGTTTAAAATTAGCCTATCGCAGGCTGACTGGTGCATGAACTCGCACACAAACATACATGAAAGTGTTGAAGATACACAAAACACTTGCGTACACTTGTGTTAGATTTGTGTGTATCTACTCCACAACAAATGAAACAGAAATTCAGTTATCTATATCACTCCAGCATTCCTCTCTGAATCTATTTGCAGTTTCTGAAAGGGTCGGTTCACCAAAATCAGAAACAAACTAACTTACTGAGTTGCTGCTAAAGATAGGGAACATGCTGATAGTTTCCAGTTTAAAGGCTTGGTTCAACATTTAGGGAAATGTGATGCTTGGCTTAGTAAGTAAGATGAGACTGATATCATGATGAAGTAAAGGGAATAATAGCCTCTGAGATGATCGAGGCCAGTATGAAGAAAGGGAATACTGAGGTAGTTTTCTTGCTCGTCAGCAAATAGAACCACTATCTGCACTGCTAACTAGCTAGCTGAGGTAACTGGCTTATGAGATCTTTCATTTAGCAGCAGTTAGTGGTTACTTTAGCAACAAAGCTACTGTTATCTGTCCATACGGGAACTCCATAAATCACCTTGGTGACGTAACTGAACTGTAGGCTGCACCCAGAGGTGTTTACTGGGTGGCTGCAGGTTAACAGCAGATAGCATTTAGTTTAGCAACAAGTAAAGCTCTCTGCTTCAGTTTATTGGCCACCTGACATCTTACTATGGTTCTCGTACTTAAATAATTCATTCATATTTGCATCTTGAACTATGTCACGCCAACATTATTTTATACAGAGGGATTATTTTGGGGGATGTCTGAAATGTTTCTCTAGCTATGTTCAGACTGCCTGCCCAAATCTGTATGTCCACATATTCAGATTGATTTAGGAAGTCTAGAAAATCACTTAGTAGCAAACGTACCCAAAGGGGCAATGCAGGGTCAGCGACACCAAGAAACAAAGAACGAAAGCGAATGCTGGAGCGCCTGCAATGAAAAGCAAAGGGAGAACTGGCAGAGAAGAGCACGCAGACTACATGCACAAGGGAGGCGGGGATAATTGCACACAGGTGATACACATCAGGAAGGAGGAGACAATCGGCTGCGGCTCGACAGCGTGATTGTTTGAAGGGCGAGATGATGGATCTTCACTTCTCATGCTTCCATCCTGTAAGGCCTGGTCAACACCGTGCAGCATGCAGATAGGTTGGTGACGTTTGGACACAAAACTCCGATCTGATCACTTGCAAATAATAATAGGCTCAGACGTTCTATCTTAACGAACAACCATTTTGATTCGCCTGCGGTCTGAACATAGCTTGTGCCACATATTAATGACATCTTCATCTCGAGGTTGGTGGACAATGTAAACACCGAGGGAACCAACGAGTCCTGAGTCCAGATACAAATATATTAAAATGTTGACCTAAAAAAATGATTGGAGGTTGTCGTATTAATCTATCTTCATGGCTGGATACCACTGGAGTAAATGAGAAGAAATGCTGAAGTGACCCTTTAACTGAATCAAAGCATACAGAGATGAACCAGGTCAAATATAAACCTAAGTGGATTTGACCCTCCCTCCCTTCTCAGTGTCATTTAGTGCCTTAGAATAACATGTGTTTGTGTGTTATGTGACCTCCATCTTCTCATCCTGACCCGACAGACAGTGCGAGCGTGCGGGGGCACGGCGCCCCTCCACTCGGTGAGACGTTCTAATGTTGTACCTGACATCATTGTGCTCACAAACCACCGTCCTCCCTCTGACGGCGGAGACAGTGATGGAGGAGCTGACCTGCTGAGGTTGCAAAAAAAAAAGAAAAAAAAGAAAATGAAACCGAGACAATGGTTTGACCCGGGACAGGGAGAGAGAGAGAGAGATGGAGGTAGAATGGATCCCTCTGGTTAATGGAAGTTTATGATTTACAGCAGATGTTGGCAAACTCCTTTTCGATCTAGAAACAATACGTGTGACACGGGGCCCATTTCTGGAAGGGAACTAATCGATGATACAGAATGGTGTGGGTTTTATGAGAAGTTGGGCTGGTCTGGCTGTGGGGGTTTGACTGATGCAAGCTATCCAAGCTGATCCACGGAGCAGCGAGGTGCGGCGGGAGGCTGCGTTAGCCTGCAGTCTCTGTTGTGTATTACCACTAAAGTCACAAAAGGCAGGCGAGGGGACAAGGTGAGGCATTTGGAACTTTTTCAGTCAAACCTCGAAACCTCTTTGTTCTTTTTCGGAGAAAAAAAGACTTGACAGAGACAAAACTGAGCATCTGATGATTTGAAAAATAAATACTCCGCTATCTTTGAAAAGCAGAAGGTCGTTTAACAGAACGTACGGCTTTCCCGAAGGTATTACTGGAATTTTAAAAACACTTCAACAAAATCTGGATGACAAACTGCTCTGTCTGCTGCACAATAAATAGATTTTCAACTCATCCCTCAAGCCGCGACTGAAATGATTCCGTCCTTGCTCCTTTTGGCAAAACAGGGTCGAAATATTCATTTATTTCTTCTTATTTTGTATGAAAAAACAAAATACTGGAAGGAAACATCAATATATGATGAGTCCATTTGCAAGAATAGATAAAAAACCTTTTTTACAAGGATTACACAGACACCAGTTTGATTTATATTCCCTGAAGTGCACACAGGAGATACGATTTAGGATAACAAATAGATGCCAATAAAACTGACTGTTGACTGAACAAATTCAACAAGAAGATAGGCGATGTCATATCAGCTACAATCTTTGCATTCTCATGCAACAGACAGAATATTTGTTCAGCCAGATGGTTAGAAGAGTGTTTGAGGTTCAGGTGAGAAAAAAAAAAAGTCAGAACAATGTTTTTAAGTTTTGTCAAACGACCTTCTGGGTTTTTCAAACAATGTCGTGAACAAACTTTTTGGAAAATCAACATATCAGATGATCATTCAGTCATGACAGCTGAGGGATGATCGCATCTCTGTCAGTTCTTCACATTTCATGTTTTGGAGTCGACTTCAAGCGGCTCTCTACTAACTTCTCTTCCTCATGGAAATCCACTCTCAATTCTTCTTCTGCCTGCATGAAAAGCCCTCGATTTGGTTTTTTAGTTCAGCTATTTTCTGTTTTATTTTGTAGGTTTCATCCTTCTTGCCTTTGTGTGTATTCCGCCTTTAGTTGTTCCAGCCGTCCACCATTAGTCTTCCCTCTCTTTACATTAGTTTACTTAAGTCAGTATAAATTCTACCTGCTTTTCCTGCATTGACAAGTCAAAACATCTGCCATGTAAAGGTTCTTCTCCTGTTTTTTGGACTCACCCCTGCCTGCTTTTGTTGCCTGCCTTTCGTTTTTGTTCTCACTTTTTTGTTTTTTCACCGTTCAATCTTTGCGTTGCCTTTTGTCATTATGGTAAAATGTTATGGTAGCCTTTGACATGCATATAACGTTTTGCGTTTTGAGATCTCTCATGTAAATGTGCAATCAGAAGGAGAAGTGTTGACTTCACGTACAAATGGGAAATAAGAGCGCAGCTACAAAAGCATCCTGTGGTGCATCTGATGAATTCTGCCTCAAAAGAAAGAAAGAAGGTTGTTTTTTATCATTTCACAAGAAAGACTTGTATGATGAAAGATGATTTATTCACACAGTTGAGATCGACCAGCTTGATTTTATAGCCAGTGCAGAAAAAGAAGCAAAGACGCGTATGACAGTAGCAGTGGGGGGAGATAATCAGGGCTCATTAGAGTCCACATAGAAACGAAATCGAAGGCTTAAATCAACAGCTGAAATAAGGAACAGTGGGGTGTGCTGCTGAGGACAAATCTGTCCGACAGTTTGAGAGACAATGTGACATGAATCCTGCAGGGGCAGCTGTAAAACACCAAAAGTGTGATTTTAAAAGCTAAACGTAGTAGGAGACAGAGAGCAGGACAGCTCTCATTCAAAAGGCAAGAATCACCCGAGAGCAGAAGATGAAGAATGAAATGAGGAGCAACGTGTCCTCCTCTATTGTTCAGACTGGCGGGTCACAGCGAGAACCGCAGCCCATCTGAGACTGACTATACAGCGATGTATATACACTTGACCGGTTTGACTATATTCTCCCTCTTCCCTCCCTCTTTAATCCCTATCAAGGGAACCAGCAAGGTGTGCGCTCGCATTTCATTTGCTGCGAGCCACTTGAGAGTCTCCGGTACAACCTGTAAACAGGTTTCTCTGCATCCCAGGCAGCCGTGCGCCGGCGTCGCCTGTCTGCAATAGTGGCGAGCCAAGCGTTGCCCGTGTCACGCTCCAATAGCTCAATTTAAATGGAAATTGGATGAACTGCTTGGAAGTGATCCAGCCATCCAGAACAATTAACCCATATTACTGGCAGGCCTTGAAGGAGTCATTTGACTTTGAATGAGAACGTGGAGGGAAGCCGGTGGTGTTTAATACAACTGGAAAACAAAAATAGCCTCGAGTTTAGAAAAGGAGCCTGTTTGCTGCTTTCAGTGCCAGAGATTTAATGTCAAACATTGTCTCTAAATCCCTTTAATGTAGGATGATGCTAACAATAATCCACTGAAAGAGGAAAAGTACTTCAACCAAAAAGGATTTAACGGCTGATAATGTTTATTCTCATGATTTATTTGGAACTATAATACAACTACTCCAGTGGTTTCTATTACTGCTAAACTGAAGAGACAAGCTTCACCACAGAAGTCATGAATACACTGCTGTCTTCGGCTGAAATTTACAGGAGTGTTAGAGGCAAGCAGTGCCTCTCTCTCTCTCTCTCTCTCTCTCTCTCTCTCTCTCTCTCTCTCTCTCTCTCTCTCTCTTATCGTCAACAAATCTCATTAAAGGCCAAAATAAAAATCTATAGGGTAAGTTTTTTCAATGTTTTGTATGTGCCAATCCGTGCAAAATCGTTCCCACTTAAAGCTGTAGTCTGTAACAATTTTTGTATCATATTTGCTAAAATTGCCATTATGATCTGACAGTAGAATAAGATACAGGTCAGCTGTGTAAGAATCCACAGTCTGTGGCTCCACCCAGTGGCTGTAATTTGATTTGCAAGAATCCACCGCTCCCGGCTCAATACAACCAATCAGAGCCAAGGGGAGTGTCTGAGAAGTGTCAGTCATTCTCATGCATACTGCTGGCAGCCCCCCTCCCTCGCAAAGTGTGTACTGGGCAGAGTCTGCTCTTCCCTGGTCAGATACGTTTCAGCTCAAGCTAAAACTGTGAACAATGGAGGAGAACAGACAACAACAACAGAGCCGAAAAATGCCCCACCATTGCCCACGTCAAAGAGAAGAAATAAGGAGACTGACGAAGAAAAGCATTGTAAAAAGAAAGAATTGGACCGTGCCAGAGAGAAAACAAGGAGAACGAAAAGAGAACAATCGGGGCTATTGTTGTTGTTGTTATTTTGAATGCGCCATCTTGGTTGTCTGGCGTCCTCTTTTACCATGGTTACAAGCCTGCTCGTGTACGGCAGGCTCCTCTGTGGGGAGGGGCTTAGAAGGCAGGGCTGCAGCACAGCAGAGAGGAAGAAGGAGGGAGCTGGGAGCTGTGCTCATTCAAATCTTCTGACTAAGTCCACTTTTTTCTCAAAACTCCAGACTGCAGCTTTAAGAAGTTCAAAAATATATATACTATTTTTAAAAGCAAAATTACTGCTGTTTATATTCAAACAGCAGTAAACCTATTGAGTTTGTCAGGACTATTTTCAGCTGGGGATGAATACTCATACGGTGCGCTAGCAGGACGGTGTGTGTGTGGGATTGATTCCGAATAAAATAACAGTGCCTGCGTTCATCCTCACAAAGGAGCATGTCATCTGATCATTTTTGGACAACAGTGGAGATCTGTGGCATGGAGGAATAAGCTAGTAGTCATTTGTGGTTTTGACTGACGACCTTCAGCCCGAAAGTCAGAGCCATTTTTGGCTTAAGTGAACCAGTTAATAGGTGAATCAGCCATCATTTAGCAGAAAGCGATGATCAAATCCATCGACCTTAAGGATTCAATTTGTGCGTGCAAGTAGTTCATGCCACCAACACTCTACTTTTCTGATTAGTCTGGTTTAAACGTGATCTGTGATGCTTTATAAAAAGGGGTATGACGTCATGATGACAGCTGAGCCCTCCACTGCCTGATCACTCCCACACACACGCCCATCCTTCGCTGTCTGCGTTCACATCCACACTGAAGCATGAATGAAGCTTAACCGAGGTATTTTACAGGGGTTAGTGCAGCCTTATCTTCTGAAGTTGTGCAGGCGGCGCTCAGGGTGACCTTCCTCCTCAGTGATTTTAAAGTAGATACACAAGCACCTGCATTTAAAGATTCGACCATGACCCATCACGGCCAATCTATTCAGAATCAATAAACATAATTAAAAACAGAACATTCAAGAAGCATGTAGAGATCTAGAGATTAAGAGAGCGGCTGGAGCTCATCATGTCCTCACCTTGCCCGGTCCACTGTCACATGTTTTACATGGTATGATCACCGTGTCGAAGGGCAGGTTCAACCCCGCAAAACGATTTTATTCACCCCCGTTTTCTTGATATTTCGGAGACAAACGTGTCATAACCTGGTCAGATAAAACCAAAACTGTCTGCGAGATATAAGAATCCACTGGAGTATGATAACGTGCTTGTTGATTCGGGTGAACCAACCCGTCAGTTCTACCATGAAGAGATAAAAGAATTGCTGTTAAGGTCAGGAATTGTTCAAGGATTAGACTGTTTTAATCTCAATATGATCTGCTGCATGTGGTTGCACATCCCCCTCCGTCTGTACTTGGACAGAAAAAGAACCATTTCGCATCTTTTTTCATCTCTTTACATTGCTTATTTGAAAATGTGGCCAGATTGCTTTCAGATTACATAGAATTTGACTCCAAATGGGAGCGCGACCATCTGCAATCTCAGTCTGAACATTGGAAAGTACTGTAATAGCAGCAAAATTTATTTTTTTCCCCCCCAGGCTGGCTTTCAGTTCTATTTGGCATTGATTTAATAGTCAGTCACACAAATACTGTGATTACAGTAAGTAGAGCCTTTGAAATTCAGTGAATTGAGCCTAAACGCACAGAAGGCCGAGATGCACATCAAATGAAACCCCTACTAATTTTTCCACAAAGCACATCGCTGCCGTAGTCTAAAAATCAGAGTGAGAGATTCTCCCTCGTCTTCCTGTTGTGTTGACACGAGAGAGTTAGATGAAAGGCAAAGGGGCGACAACAATGGCGGCTGAAATGGCGGCACTCTGTGGTGCAGGGGACTGAAGCGTGTTGGACTTTTGAGTCAAGCAGGTAATGGGTGAAATTGTGTCTGCTGCACAGCTTATAAATCGCAGTGCTGGCAGTATTTATCTATGTCTCAGACAATCCTGCTGGGAGATGGGAACGGTGAAATGAGAATCAACAGCCTGCCTCTCCTCCCCTCAGCTCCCGTCAGGTCATTTCACCCCCACCGCAACCCTCCTCTGCAAGGCAACATGTGAGGAGAAACTGATAAATATAAAGCAAGTTGAGAGCCGCCTGCTTCTGCACCTCGGCTTCTTCGACACAATTCCTGGGGTCATTTTAATGTATTTTGTCCGGAAATGCGACTAAGCCGCCTCTCTTTTTTCAGAAATTCCCTGCAAAAGATGATGTGTGTATTACTCCTTTAAAGCACTCCCTGTCCACCACCACTACATTAAAGGCCATCAGCTTTAATCCTCCATCTCATTTCCTCTTAAACTTTGCATATTCCATCTCCCAAATCAGAGGTTTTTACACTCTGGTGATGGCAGGTGTGCTCTGTAATAAAGATCGGAGCTATTTCTAGTCTCCCATCTGAGACAATTGCCCTTTGGCTTTGTCTCTACCAGTCACACCTTGTTACCACATCTCCGAAGGATAGAATAGAGGGGACAGACGTGGGCATGGAGGAGCAGGGTGGATGGAGAAAGAGGACATGAACACAGGGAGGTAACAATAGCACACAATTTCAGGCTTCATTGTAATTCCGCTCTCATCTCGGTCCCAAGTGACAAGCGGCGAGCCGCCCAGGATTCTAATCATTCCTGTTGTCAGATCGGTACCCCAAGTGAGATTGAGTTGATTGCTTGAACAAATTTGCAAAGTAACGATGCAATTTGCCGCAGTCTGCCTTGGGAGGGTTCGGGCCGTCAGATTGGTGGGGCCTGGGAGGGACTCGCAGGAGACCAGGCTGTAAGTTGTTGACTTCTTAGAGGGACTTGTCTGAAAATAAATTAATCTCAGTTTTAATCAGTACACCTGTAAGACAATTAACTGTTTTATATCTTCATGGGCTCGACTGCAGCAACACACAGTTACAGGGAGTTCAAGGACTCTTTTGACATTTTGGGAAATACTTGTATATGCTTTATTGCCAAGAGTTAAACAAGAAGGTTGAAACTCCTCTTCGATCTGTACATTAAATATCAATATAAGCCAGCAGGTGGTTAGCTAGGTTAGCTCAAAGACTGAAAAAACAGTGGAAACAGCGTTGCCATGCCGTTGTTTCTACAGCCAATTACTCTAAAACCCTAAAAGTCAGAAAAATGTCCCATTGCCTTGAAAGCCTGTGATTCTGAAAACAAACACTCCAAAAATACTCCCTCTCCCTGTAGTTGTTATTTCCTAACCCTGACCCCGTAACACAATCCCTTTTTCACCTTGAAATTGTACCTCAGTGCACCAACTGAGGTAAAACTCTCATGTTTTAATTCCAGCACTGGAAATGTTGCAGTAACAGTAAAATCACGTGAAATGTTTGATGTAAGGCCAGAAAGCCCCTTCCAGACTCAGCACTGCAGACTGGACTGAAATAACAACTGCAGAGAAAGTATATATTTCAGGGGTAATGGGCCTATTTTTTGAGGTGATAACCATTTGT
Source organism: Diplodus sargus (assembly GCA_903131615.1). Classification (NCBI taxonomy): domain Eukaryota; kingdom Metazoa; phylum Chordata; class Actinopteri; order Spariformes; family Sparidae; genus Diplodus; species Diplodus sargus. The sequence goes on from CAEMYA010001060.1 coordinate 4,357,874, forward strand.
CAGACGAACAGGATTTCAGTTCATTGGTACATTTTCAGACTATAAGGGCTTTGGAATACTGTGATGTCGGAAAAATGGACTTTCCCCAAAATGTCTAGCCTGACTCTGACCTGCTATCCACCTACTGGCACCTCTAAAGCTTCAATTATACTTCTGTGTTATTCTTCGTTTTCACACAGTTCTGTCCTGTCTCTGTAAATACAGACAGACGCTGCAAGGAAATGCATTTGTTTACCTCTGGACTGAAACGCCACCACCAACATGAGAGAGAAGCTAATTTTCTCTGTTTTTATATGCATGGTGACAAATAAGTAGTGAAGTTAGCCCGCCAGGTGTTCAGACAGTTATGTCAAGTATTTTGTTATGCATGCAGGAACTCTATAGAGTGCTGTAGTAATGAGTCCTAAAAGCCAGAAATCAGTTCACTTCCGGTTCCCTTGTCTCAAAGTCAACAGGTTTTTTTGGCTAAATACCTGAAATAAAGTCTGTGGTTTCAACAGGCTTCAAATATTTACACATTTTGTTCTATGACCTAAAATATGTCATAAAATGTCTGACTTTTTTTCTTTTTTTTTTTTTTGCCATAATCTCAAATACAACTCAAAAGTCCCCATAGGCTTTTTGGCGAGGGAGCCACGGCGATGCTAACTTCCATGTTAGCCTTCAAAAATACCTAATTCCCAACATCACTCTATATGTAACACAGATAGCATGCTACCAACATTTGCTAGCTAACTTTGCCATAAACTTTTCACTTAGAAAAATATTTATAAATAGAGTTGTAGGCATATCACATGCATGAATCAGTTAGCCAATGTGTTTCCTGTTTTGTCCAAATGTTCTCTCTGCACACAGAACTATGTTGAAGGTGTTTAATCTGGTATTACTTGACCAGGCGCAGTGACTTCTCCTCTTAAAAGTTCTGTTTTTATGCAGATGATTAAAGGCTGAATACTGCTACAGATTATACATTCAGTCAGAGTAAAGCTAGCTGTGTTGTTGTTGCTGTTGTTTCATGAGACAATAATATGTTGCTGGTTGTAGTTTTGTGTAAAAATGTGAAAGTGACAACAATCGTCTCGTCTACGAAGAAAGCAAAAAAAACAAATTTCCCAAAATGTCACACTCCTCCTTTAAAGAACAAAGTATCAGTGTGAAATTGTATGTTGTGTCTCTGACAACCTCTGTAACACTGTTGGAGGGTTTCATCCTCACGCGTAATGAGACGTGTCGTTTTCCCTCTAACTCCAATCATCGAACATTACAGCCTGACAAACCCCCAATCATCGCCCAGTATGAATATGAATCGGCGGACTGTCATCTCAACTTTAATGATTAAAGATTCCAGTGACATGGCAGTGCACCAAATGTAAAGACCATTCATTTCCGTCTGACAGTTGCTATTCTTCACGGCAATTACTCTATTATGGAATTTGACAAATTCAAATATAAATGAGTGATTGGGGGTGGGAGGGAGGCGGCCAAGGTGCGCCAGAGAAGTATATTTGTCTTGGAACAGCAGCACTTGTCAGGGGGTCGTATTGAGATCTTGGCGGCATTTCCATTCATGCATTTCCTGCAAACAACTCCGTGACAAACTCTATAAAGATTAATTCAAAGGTAACCGGCAGCAAGATCAATGGAATATTTGTCAAACACGGACACTTTCCCCCTCAGTGCAGCTCTCCTTTCTTTTCTCTCTCAAGAATCCGATTTAAAAAAAGATCTAATATCCTCAAACTGCAGGGAAATAAAAATGTTTACAATCAAAGTCAGCATGGGTTGTTTAAGACGAGCATTCGGCATCGCCACAAAAAACAGCTCTGAAGATTATTCTAAGTCAGGGCGTCTGGATGGTATGAGGTAACCAGGTGAGTTAGTTTCACAACACTGGAAAAGCTTCACGTTCTCTCAGGGAAGAAAAATCTGTGCACACAAATCTTCACACCTTGTACTTAGTGTTCTCTTATCGTCTATCATGTAGATACAAAAGTGTATTGACAACACAGACATCCATGTTTGTACACTGTGCTATCTATAAATGACCCCTTTAGTAAGATCCACTGGGTATGAAGGACTTTAAATTTTAAAGGAGTATTTATAGAAAATTATTTTAATGACCTTCCCAAACTCTTGTACCCGAGCCTACAATATGCTGGCATGCTGTTAAATCATGAAACAAATGTAATTGCAATCTGTTGCAGTTATTTAGAAAAAAATGTAGGTCAGAGAGTCTGATGGGACGGATTTGGGTGCAACACCATCGAGGGTAGGAGCGTCTGAACAAGCTCCAGTCATTGGGCAGTCAGTCTGAGCGTTGTGTTTGATTGGTTCTCTTGTCAATTGGAGATTTCAGCTTTTCTGCACAGTTTAAACATAAACAAGGGCTAAAATGTTATAAGATGCTTATTTAGTTTTTAACAGGGTAGCTAACTAGTAATCTGCAACCTTTTACATTTCAAAGGCAACCCTCCCAACACTTGCTGTGGTTGCATGGACACTTCTTTTCTGATAGGAACGATTCAATTAGAGATTGCAACTATTTACATGGGACTTTTTTGGACAGAGAATTAAATGAATCAATTGGCGTCCTCTGCCTGTTGACACAATCTATTGGTTCAGTGGATTCAAACTTTGTTCATCTTCTCAATCATTTATTTTAACGGTTGTCGTCTTGGTTCTTTCAGTGATTGAGGCGATCAGCAAAAACCTTTAAGACCCCCAACTAAGAACTTGTATCAGCCACACACCAGTTTCTGTCTCTTCCGGAAACAAATCACTTGAGGCAAACATGCACAGGATGAAGATATTCCAACCAGAGAGAAGTGACTGGATTAAGTTTAGGTTATTATCAAAAGTTTACATCATCCAAAAAAGTATTATGATCAGTCTCCTCTGATTGAGGGGGGGTTTCATCCGAGTTATTGTCCTGTAATTGAGAAGCAACTTACTGTCATGTGCACTGTTTAATAAGTGAAAGTTAAAACTGACCAGTTTCAAGATACAAGCAAAGGATGTGTGTGAGGTTTTAGGTCATCTCGGTCGACACTGTCATGCATCATCCCATGCTGCAGAGTCAGTAAAGACAGTGGCTCCTGTCAGATTTGGCGTGAGGTGTACCGAACTGCTACTTAGCCACCGCTGAGCTGCTTGAATAGCCGGAGGACCTCTGGAGAAACGATTACTCAGACGGCGGTGGGCTGCCGGCTGCACCCACTGGCAGAGCAATCACCGTGTTATTTGGGAGAGAATGAATTACTGAACATTTTCAGATTAGACCGCTTAATCCCCAAATGAATGCCTCGGGGTGGTAAAAGGAGGCCGACATTTGTGTCTCCTATTGTCTGTCTGTATTCTCTATCACCTGTCATACCATGGTTTTTCATGTATCTCATATTATTATGGGTTTTTATAAGACAGAAAGCAGGACTTCTTCTAACACTCCCTACAGTAGCAGTGTACAAAGCATCATTCTTTCCTTTGGTTTTGCTCTGTAGCTGATCCAACCAAAGCTCAGCGCTCGGTGGCGTCGTCCCCAATCACCACAAAGCACAGATCCCTGCAGAAGCGGGGCCGAAACAAATGAAAAAACAAGCAGCAGAAATCATAATGGGTGAGCGCTGTTGAAATAAAGGCTGCAGAGGATATGAGAATCCCCGTTTACAGACGCGTATTCTCGCAATATGAATCCGTCAGAGAAAAAAGGCCCTACAGGGATTTCCATCGTCTCGCTCAGACTTTGATACCAGGTTGAAGACGGAGCTTGCACCAGCTCCTTTTATCTAGTCTGAGATTGGTGATTAGATTGAAGAGCGGGAAGAGACGCGAGTCCTCTCCTTGCACACCGAGAGGAAAAAGCAATGTTCCACAAGACTACACATTCATTACTCAAAATAAATCTCCATTACACAAATGCCATATGCATAATTAGGCTATAGGAATAATTATAATTGTGATTAGTTTCTCCATGGGCCGACCCGTGTAGATTGTGATTGACACCCGGCAAAAAAAACCAACACAGACTGCATAAATGTGGCCTCGGAGATACAGGGGAGGGAACACACTGCTGCACAATAACAAGCCTCAGGATACAGAGGCCACGAAGAGATTTAGGGCATGTGTGGCTGTAAACATGCCACCGCCACACATTCATAATCAAAGATATACATACGACTACACAGGCCCGCTGTATGATTTTGTATCAGGAATAAACAGACACAGAGAATATATACCTGCTATTAGTCTGTACAGCAGTCTCGCATTAAATCCTACCTCCGTGTAGTTTATAATCTTCAGTATTTACTGAAGCTGTTTGTGTCCTCCTGTTGATATACATGAGGAGGGCAAAACGTCAAGGAAGCAGTATAAAACTGTATAAAACGAAACAGTTTAACAACGCCACAGTTCAACAAACACCTCTCTGAAACAGCGGAAGTAAAACATAAAGGAGAACACATCAGTGGACGATAAAAAGTGATGAGATTTAAACTAAAGACTCAAGCTGTGTCCCAGCTCCAGACTGCACAGTATAGTCTACAGACTTTATAGTGTAGGTTTGTATACAACAAATCAAAACTTTTTAAATGATCAGGAAATTATACAAAAAGTAGTGAATTACTGTCAGTCCTTTGATAACATTATTTTGCTAATGAAGAGGCAAACGCTATAACCAAAAATAAACATGATGATGATATATTAATGTTATTTTGTACAGGTATGAATGCAGGTGTGCCCTGGACCCTCAAAGTACTGTCCTAAAAGATGCGACTCATCTGCTTCTCTGTTCAAAAAATACACACTGTGAACATAAACCAGACTCATGTATTCACGTACAAATATGTACATCTGACTCATGACTTGCCAAGTCCTCCTCAGACATTCTCTCATATTTCACAAGACTTTCACCTTCTGTACTGTCTTAACCCGTAAACAAACTTCTATGTGAATTGTACGTTTTTCATCAGTTTTGTATCACTGCTGTATCACTCTCAAGTCTTGAGACTTTGATGAATTTTGCAATGTTTGTGGTTATTTTTTTATGAGTGACTATTGATTTTAATATAGGGTATCTCCAACTTCTTCTGCACACTTTGACAAATCTTTAAAAAAATGCTTACTCTCTATTTGTATATACGTGCAAATAAACTTATTTTGTTGTAATCAATATTATTATTAATAATAAATGTTTGTTTTGTCCTCTGATGTGTCGCTGAAGCTGTGTCATCACCATCAACGATTAGTTGGAGGAGTAACAGGATATTGGACAAAAAATGTACAGACAATACAAAAGCGTACAAAAGACACACAGATACACGTGAATCTCTTCCAAAACTAACTCTACAAATATGCTAGAAAAGACACAAGGACAGAGAACACAACTACTGACAAAACTCAGGTAGTTTGTGTCATAAAACAACCTGTAAATTAAATGTAATATTTGTGAGGAGCGGATTGATGCATGATGGGAACGACTCCGCAGTCAATATCCTCTGTATCTAAAAAGAGAATTGTGAAGAGTTGTTCTGAACCTCGGAAGGTGCAAATTGCTTTTTCACATCTTGTGGCTGCTGGAAAAAAATTATCTTCCAAAAGAACAAAAAAGCTTCAACAAAAACTAAACGCTACAAACTGAATAAAAGCAGTACAAAGGCTTTTGTATTAGACTGCATTAGTTTAAGCTCGGTGTTCCTAATATACCGACTGGCCACAATGACTTTATATATGAGCTATAACCTGTCAAGAGGTGGTTAAAATTCACACACACGTTCCCCAAGTCGACTCCTGTGGTCAGAAGCTGAGCACTGATTAACAGAGGCAGTGCTCTTTTGTTTTAAAAACACACAGCCTGATGTGTCCAACACACATGATGCAACAAGACAGACTGTAGCGGTGGACTTTGATATGTTTAATTCATACAAACAGAAGTCAATAAGTCACCTCGCACAGAGGTCCCAGTGTATCTCTTCAAAAGGGAGCGATTATAGCCAGGGCCTTGATCTGTCTCGCTGCTCCAGGACCCTGCTGGCAGGGCAGTCCTGATATTTGTGTGGAGACGGTGAAGCCAATTATTACCAGTCTGCGGCTGCTTTGGATTCCACTTGATGTGCACCTTTCATCTCCAAAAGCCATCTCTTAGGAAAACAATAAGCAGTCCTACTCATCCTTTTGAACTCACCAGGTGGGGGCAGCAGTGCTGATATGAACTGAACAGGTGACTGAACAGGAGGAGGAGGAGGAGGAGGAAGAGGAGGAGGAGGAGGAGGAGGAGGGCATACTGCATTTCTTTTATTCACGGCTGGTCTGTCGATACATATGGTAACACCAGTGTCAGCAGGTTTAATGCATATGCAAAAAGGGCCCAGACAGGTTGTGTGTGGCTTCTTTTACATTTTAATGGAAAAGCTGGGGATCACAGATAAAGCCAGTAATAGAAAGGGAATAAATGTCTGTGCCTCCACATCCAGAAACCAAAGGAGACACTTCCTCGGGCTCAGACCTGCCCTTTGGAGGACAATCTCTTCACACAATCCAAGATATTAAAAGACCACAAGATACACAGTGGTGATATGTTCACATTTATTGTGCAGTGACTTTTATATACATACATTTTATACACCTAATTTACATGAACAGAAATAAATTAATCTGCTAATGTTCTTTAACTCATCTGGCTTTTTAGTGTTGCCACCGACTGGACACAGCAAACTTTGAAAGAGAAAATAGTTCCAAGTGACACATGAGTGACAAGGCAGTAATATGAGTCAATGTAGTCTACTTTTCATTAGTGTTATATCGTACACGTATAAAGAAGCAGTTGGTAAGAGTTTTTAGTGTTCAGTAACTTCTAAAATGTTAAAAACATCTATGAGAATCTATGAGTTACAGTTTGAGACAGGCCAGTCATCACAAAGCACTGCTTCGCTTTCAAAATCAGGTGACGAAGGTCAGAAAACAGAACAGACTCCATGACAGCTTTTATAGTTGGAAATCTGTCACACATCATTTCTAATCCATGTTTTCAATCATTACTTTACAAGTACGAAACATATTTCAGCACTTCTGAGGACACTTCTGATTTCAGCTTTTTGCGATATAGAAAAAATATCAAAGATTTGTGGGTTTTTTTTTTTACAAAACAAAACATCTAGAAAGTTAAATAAAATCTGACAGCAGGTAAACGAGACTTAAATCAGAGTTGTGTCATTATGCACCACTTAGACATTTAACACAAAGTCTCACTTGTTTCAACATCATCATGATATACAGAAGTCAATCACTGTTTCACAGACGTATGTTTTGCTCTTTAAAATACAAACTTGTATTTGTTCTGCATGTCTATACATTCCTTTTGTTGTAATTTCTTTGAGCGACACATTTGCTCTAAAATAATTTTCAATTTTTCCATCGGACACATTCTAATATATTCATTTAATCATTATGTAGTGGAGTCAGTCAGCCTGAGGATATCTAGTAAGTAGCTACCAGTGTCTCAGACAACGTGGCCAAACAAATGCCCTGCAGAGGTCAAATAAATCTTACAAACTGCATCTTTAATATTAGAGATGACTATTACTATTGTGCTACATACAGTATTGATCACTGACACACACATAAAGATCAAATACAACTTGGCTAATTAGTGTGTTCTTTATAAAAAAGTAAATCTAACAAGCTAATGTGAAAACCATCTTAAATTGTGTACATTGCAGTGTGTGGAAACAATAAAAAATACATTAACTGGAGCGGCCAGGAGCCCACACAGGTCATATTGTGGAAAAAATAAAAATGTAAACCACTGGAGAATTCATCTCGAGGTTTCTCATATACACAAAAAACTGTAGATACAAACATTAACCTGCTCTCATCTTTTCAGTCTGACGGAACCGACAGGAAGTCTAAACTCTCTACTGCTAGCTTATGATAAACACTGGCACTAACTAGAGTGACATGCCTATGAAACACGAAACAACACACCGACTCCATCCTCCTCTTACCGTACGGAAACACAGAAAGAATTTACAGGATACATTAATGGGTCTTAAGCACTAAAACCGCTGCAAGCAGCAAGAACTCTAAGCTATCAAAACATGCAGCTTGTGGCGAGTCTACAGTACTATTCAGTAGTTGTTGGTGATACACGACTGTGTGAAAACCCAGAGTTTGTATTCTTTTATTACTATTATTTATATCACACGATAATGATTTTAACATGGCTCTGTTGTTCCGTTAGCCTCGCACTCGATCTAGACAGACGCTCTCATTAAAGTGAACAAATAATCACATGGCAGCCGTCTTATCACCACACCATACAGGAACATCTGATTATTGCACACTAGCACTGAACTTGCAAATGTTCATGCAGAATGTATGAGAAACACACTACACTCAAATCAGTGGTTGCTCACTATGTGACAGATGACAGTACAGTTCTTTGGAAGACTAAAATACATTGTTCGGGAGGGTCGGGGACATATATCTACGTGGCACGCCTACAGTGCTTGTATTACAGCCTAAGATGGTAGAGAGAGGTGCAAATGATGTTTTAGAAAAATCAGTATTAGGATGCTTGACACCAACTGACAACGACTGTGTTACAGTACCGTCATTCAAAGTAGAAAAAGAAGAGCGTTAGAGATGATAACTGCACCGAGGAGGGGTAGGGAACGAGAATATTTCTGTGAGAGAATCTAGCAACCTCTTTGTCAAGCAAATTCTAGCATGTAAAATATATTACATCCATATCCAACATTCATAGCATTTTTTTCTGTTAAAACACAAAAATAGTTAAGACTCACAGAAAGAATCCCAGCAGAGAAAATATAGATGCCAGGGGTTTCATTTGTTTGGAGATGGGAGTGTAAAATTGTACAAATAAAAGCGGACGAAAGGAAATAAATGTATTCTTTTCAGACACACATTTTCCTCACAAACTACTCAACACACTAGTGACTAGACAGGTGAGGCGGTCGTAAGGCGAAACTGTGGCAGAAGGATGAGAGGAGGAAGTGGAGAAGAAGTGAGAGATTGTAGTGATGGACCGTGTGTTTAATGGACTGTAGATCATCTTCACTTCGACTCAAGGGGACTGAGAGCCTGACCTGTAGCTCTTAAAGCTGCCGAGCAGACTCTGCACTCCCTTCTTGACCCGTCGAGCCACCGAGTCAGCAGGAGGAGTGGGCAGGCAGGAGGCCAGGCTGGGTGGACGAGCATCCAAGCATTTCTGGTAGCGAAGCTTGAAAACAAGAAGAAAAAACAAAACACACAGTGTAAATGGGTTGTTACAGACACTAGGATTAAACTAGAACTAGCTTAAATATGGTAACACAATATGAAAACATAATATCGTGTTTCTGATGAGTTAATCATTTGCAAGTTATCTTCATCTCATCTCCACCTCTCTCCACCTGGTTTTCATCTCATGTATGTGTTTACGACTCACCATGCAGGCGGCCTGTACGGCCTCACTCAGACTGGCAGCGTTGGGTTCGCACCAAAACATGTGACAGGTGAAATCTCGGGGACCCTCCGCCATGATGAAAGCAAAAGTGTGGACGTCCTTTCCCACGCCCATGAAGGACAGGAAGCGCACCCTGCACTCTGACAGCACCTCTTCATCCTGGGATTAGAAATACAAATAACAGTATAATAATTAGCAAAGTGTAAAGTCTTTTCTTTTTCAATTTTTATCTTGCTTTGTATTGTTTCATTTTTATCTGATAATCTGATATCCCATTAAGACCGTTGTTGTAACAGACTAGACCTGCTCGGCTAATCTCAAACTACATCTTGAAATAATGATAAACTACACTAATTACTTAGTTTTAAATCTACGCAGTCAAAGTTCAGTGAAAGCAAGCAATGTAAGCAGCACACGCTGAAGGTAATGAATATATTTTCACTGAAACTGCTGACACCCCTGTGATGAAGCTTTAGCTCATAATTCTACTTCATCACCCTCCCTGAGCCCGTGTCACTGTCAGTTTGTGGTGTGTTACCTGTTTAGAAAGTATTGTGAGGGTGGCTGGTGCCACGTTCACAGAGACGGGAATCCATTCACTTCTATCTTTGCCATTCACTGCCATCTCTAGAGTGTCATTAATTATATCAATACCTGAGAAGAGCAAATCACAGAGAACATGATACATCAACCTCCCCATAGAAAAAAACAAATCATGATTATTTCAAGGCATACAATTCTGAAGCATTAACATAAACCATTATACATTTGTAGGTTTTTTCTTACCAACTGGCTTCGCCACAGCCTCACAACCAAGGTAATACACATGGAAGTGCTGGAAGAGTTCATTTTTTGGAACAGGAAACTCTGAAGGAGAAGGAAGAGGCATTAAGTGATTCGTTTTCACATGCTGAATTATAAAGATATTTATATATTTTAGGACATCAAGATACATTACCTTCAACCGGGATGACTCCAGGGTTATTTGGGTCAGAGTTGAGCCTGCTAACCCCTGGCTTAGTCGCCTTTCTCTCCATCATTATCTAAAGTCAAAGTAGGGGAAGAAAATAGGTATAATCAACGTAATGTAATATCGAGTGAAGAAAACCACTGTTGACTATGAATGAAGAAATTGAATCAAAATTAAATCCAATAGTCGCTGACCTTTGAACACATCTCATGTAAGCTGGTCGCTATGTTCTTGGCGGGTGAGTCACAGCGGAAAACATGACACTTCAGAACTTGGGTCAGGTTGTCTCGAGCCACGTAAGCAAAATCCCTGCAGGTGAAATGAGATGTAAAAGGTCACATTTAAATATTGAACCATTCATACACCGTAATTGGGTGAGCCACTTTGAACAAATACATGCTTAAGTGCACATAAAGACTATTGCAACTAACAACAGCACCCAACACTTATTTGAAAAAAACATTTCAGATAAAAGTCATCAATATATACCTTTCCCTGTTCATCACAGAAAATGCAGCATGAAAGAAAAAAAACATGATTTGTTAGAATTCAGTGAGCCAGGACGCAGGCAGAAACAGTCAGGGTAGTCTTTATCAGCAATGCTCTGAACTATCCAGCAGAGGGAAGCAGTGTACAGTAAAAACAACACACACACACACACACAGGGAGAACAATGTGCAAGCCTCTGAGTCATGAATGACTCATAACTACAGGAGGCTGTACATTATCTTAAAGGAGAATCAACCACTTAATTCAGCCTGAACATTTCAACCAATGAAAAAAAACACTGAAACTAAAATTTCACCTGAGGTATAGAAGAAAGTCAGTTCTGCTTAGTAAATGTTCAAGATGTTTTGTTGACCAATGGTCAAACAAAGCAGTGTGGTTTGTTTAGACCAAAACTTTAATTAACAAATCAGATGCAGTTCTGCCATCTTCATTTCGGTCTCGTCCTGCGGATACTGACCTTCCATTGTCTCGACCAACACCCCAAACACGGATGCTGCCAATGGGTTGAGTGTGCAGCAGAGTCTGGCCCAGCGAGTCGATCAAATTCATGGTGTCATTCTCCAGGACCATCACCATATCCTTACCCTGTGAAGACAGATACACACTCTTAAAATAATCAGCCTGGCTTAATAATATTCACCAAACACAGTCATTCATGGGCTGCTATTGAGTTAAGATAGGTATGCATGTATTAGTCAATGTCTTAACTTAAGGTTTCAATTCCTACGTTAATCTAGCCTTGAAAACTTTTTTACAAGCTTAAAAATATCTAAAAATATAGTCACATCTTTCCAATGGCTGAAGTGATTTTGAATTGTCAGGACAGTGACTGTAGGATTTAATAAAAGCCCCTCACCTCTCCCCAGATACCAGCAGTGTCATGAAGGTTATGTTTGTGATAAGACAGCTGCCTGATGCAGTTGTTGACAGCAACACTGCTCTTGCCGGGTGCCATGTCCTCCTCAGACATCTCTACCCAGCCCAGGGAACGCACTGCAAAACACTGGAAGTACAAAATGTGTAGCACATTAGCAAAAGAAATGACTGAACAGGGAAGGTGAAGACGAATGAAGTCAGAGAAGGATGAAAATGTGTAGCATGTTGTATCATCTGTGAGTTAATGCTGCCCATAGTGCTTGTAGTTTTGTCTTTACTGCTTGAACCTGCCCACAAAGTTCAAAAACACAACTGCAAATTAGATTCATCCATAAGTACAAGTTGAAAAGATCAACGATTCTAAAGTGTTTTGACTCTTTAAAGAGCTAATGGGAAACCATTAGTTCCATACTTTAATAATCCCTGTGAAAAAATGTAACCTTCTGCATTTGACCCATCTTAATGTTTCATTAGCCACACTGCAACAGCCATGGAACAGTTCTGATGCCATCTTTTATCTTAAGAGCAGCGTACTTCATACTCAATCCGGTTTGGGACCTTAATTGAGTCTCATTAAAAGACTAAACATGAAACACTGATTTACCTTGGCTTCCAAATCTGTGCAGAGTGGAGCGAGCTTCTCTTCTTCGTCAGACTGGGAGCAATTGTAACTGCAATGATAAAGTCAGAGAAACAAATCAGGATAAGCAACAGAACGAGAAAAACAACACGTTATAATATACAAACTACTAACTCATCAATAAGGTTTTAACAGCACGTACTTCAGGTTGATGGATGCATAGCGTAGAGTTGCCCCTTCAAACTCCTTCAGACTTTGATCAGATGCAACCTCTCCCTCCTCCTGAAGATACAGAAAAGAACAACAGTTAACACAATTTGAACTAATTTCAGATAAACATCAACTTGACAGACATCATGCAGTTGTTCTCATAAAACCTTCTGTCTTGACAGTAACTGAGTTAA
>CAEMYA010001060.1:4370719-4407218 GCA_903131615.1 Diplodus sargus
AAAAAAAAAAAAGTATCCTAGATGATTTGTTGTCAGCAAAACGTGAACATTTTTATAAATTCATTTAGCATATTCTTTGCCGTTACTTACCTTCCACAGTTCCCCTTCACCTTCACCTTCACCTTCAGCTCCTTCTTCTGTGCTGGAGAGCTGAGTCCAGGATTCCTGAAAAAACATAACAGAATATATCAGTGTCTACAGACTTACAAGTCGTTCTCTCTCTCCAAGCAAGATTCACATTAGACCTCACCTCAGGCTCTTCACAGGGGGTAGTCTCCAGGGACATAGTGGAGGACATCATGGAGTCACCAACTTTACCCAGGGGTGAAGGTGGCTCCCATTGGGTGGTGCCTGTTGGGATGTGCCAGTAGTATGTGCCTGATGTATCTCGCACCCTCATCCATCCTGAAGGCAGGTCTGTGTCAGTCTCAAAAGCACTGGAATCCCAAAAGGAATCTGAAAGGCAGAAGGGAAAGGAGAAAGAACATGTCGAAGGGGAAAATGTTTAATGTATGTTTAAAAAAGAAAAAACAACACAAACTCTGACTGTATAGGAAGAGATGAGAAGAAACAAGGACAAAACAAGGTCTGTACAATTTGATGATCGATTCAATGTGGCCAGCATTCTTCTATATAAGCATATCAATCAATAATCACAGTTATATTTTGTTGCCTCAATTTATCTTGGATTGTTTTGACATTCCTCTTTATTCAGCCTACTAGTAAGAAAGAGAAAAGGTTTTAACAACATTGTTGAAGATCATCTTCACAACTTGCACTTCCTCAAACAACAGGTGACAAAGCCTGTAGTGTTGCATTTGTAAAGTTGCTTCACCTCATTGTTGTCATGTACAGATTTAAACAGTATTTCTGAGAACTGATAAGAGACTGTACTATTTTCAAACACTATTAACTAAACACTAACACTTTACTATACTTTATTCAACTACTATATGTCTGTATATACTATGATAAAATCACTGAATACCAATTAAAAAAAGAGATTGTACTGGCATCACTAACCAAACCGTCTGACCTGACTCATCAAATCAACACTGCATAAAAACACAGCATGAAATTAGTTTCCATGCACGGTTTTTTGTGTTTCACCCCACTCCATCATACAAGTCAATACAGTATTAAGCCTATATATTATTTAGAATTATTTAGAGTTCTAATTTATTGTAAAATTGTTGTCATGTAACAGAGGGCCTTGGGCTCTTTCTGTGATCAGTGAATGATAAGGAAAAACATTATGCATACTGTAGGCCTTTTCACAGCAAGTACAATACAACAAAGCCTTTAATCCTAAAGAAAATAACTACAATTTATTCACAAATCCTTTTCACACCACATGTGGGACAACGTAAAGTAAAATATTTGCAGCAGAAAAAGTGTATCCTCCAAAAATGCCAGCTTTTATCTGTAACATTTTACCCTAACTCTCCTTCCTGACCACTTATAAGCCATATGCAACCATCGAACAAATGGTAAATAACATACAGTATTATTATTTATAAACATCTATAAATACATTTGACATTTTTATAGGGATGTACAGTTTTTGTCAGCAATTATATCTCCTCCTATAAAAGGCATATATGATGTTAACAACTTGTTTTACTATATTGTCATACAACCTGTCTACAGTCTGTCATACACCAGCCTCCAGTCCTGGGTGCTAATAAACACTTATATCTGCTGACAACTACATTATAGTGTGTTATAAATCATACCAGTATATACTGCTTATAAATGCAGTTTTGCCCTTTAATCCAATCTGCAATTCATTGACTCAAGGCTCAGTTTATAATTTATTTCTTTGTTGTTTTTTGACAGCAAACACTGCCTCTCTCTGCCTCTAATGTTTATTTTTTTTATGCATGTTGTTGTCTGTGCAAGCAGTGACATCTGACTGCTGTTGTATGTGTGGCCTACAGATCAACTTCTTTTTACCTTTGTTGCCATTAGGAGAGCTGTCAGCTGTGTTGTCCTGAGACACTGCAGGCCAGCTGGGCTCTTCCTCGTTCGGTGTCCCGTTCATGTTGGAGAACAGGAGGCAGGGGTTCCTCCCCACCACGCTGCCCTCCCTCTGAGACTCCACACTTCTCTCCTCTCCTGCCACTCCTCTGGTATCACCTGATGTCTCCTCATCTTCCTCTGATTTACTTTCCTTCTCTGTGCCATCTTCTTCCCTGTCTTTATCTTTCTCTTCTGTAGACTCCAGGGTGTTGATGAGAAGCGGCTCATTAAGGATGTTCTTGGACTCCTCCTGACTGAGACCAGGGGTCATTGCTATTTTAGGAGACTTGGTCTGCTCCTCGTTCCCCTGTTGTTCTTCCTGAGTGGTGGTCTGAAGAGGGAAGTCCTCCTTGTTCCCATTCTGGCTGATATTGCAGTTGTGGTTCTGGTCCTGCTGGTTCTCGGCTACTTTACGCAGCTGGTTCTGGCCTTCTTTGACCCACTTGGCATTGTTGCCTGTGGAGTCCTGATCGCACCAGTGGCTGCTATCGTTCAGCTTGTTCTTCAGCTCTTCATCTTGTTTTTGTTTATTCACAACGTAAGACATGTCTTCATCATCATGGCCACCCATGGTAACTTACCATATAACTGATCTAATGGAGGAAAAGGATGAGATTTATTAGCATTACCGTTAGCAGGCTAGCTAGCTAACCATCAGGCAAGAGATTGATAACAGACAGAAATATGCAGTCCTGAATTTCTAATCAAACCTCGAGGAAATGTAATGTGGTTGCTGGTCACGGTCATATTCAGAAGGCCTATCTGACTAAAAGAAAACTGATGTTAAATTAACCGTGAAGCTACTAGCATCATTTTAATCTCCAAACTGAAGTCTGTTTCTTGATCGATCATTCCGGGTTGGCCTTCACTGCGACTACTTTCACTGTTGGACTTTCAGCACGAATGTGAAACGTACTTCAGTAGCTGCGCCTTCCACTTGCCAACACGACCTTTTTCTCTGTTAACATTGAGCTTAATGTACCGCCAGTCAGAGGCCCAGTGCACCACATAAGAGTCAGTCGTCTGGTTGTGAACTAAAATCCAAGTCTAAAAGCACACTGTACGCCAAAATACACCGATATCAGTCGGGTGCCATCGCCGCAGCTGGAAATAACGGAATCCATCCGCCATGATCGCCGTCGTCAGATTGGCTAGGCTAAAGTTAGCTCCTCAGCTAGCTAGCTAACGTTTCCAAACAGGGGAAAACAAACCAAGCAAGAACGTTGGCCGTGATTTATCAAGCAATGCTGAGAAATGTCGACTTACCAGCTCCACCAATCCCCCTGTTGTCGAAAAATACGCGGAACGTTGCGAGCTAGCTACATATTTCCATGAATCGTGAGGGCTCGTTTCGTCTCTTGGTGGTGTTTTCTGTCAGTGGGTTCGGCTGGTGATGGAGGGCGAACCTGCGTCACGGATTGACGTCACGGCCAGAGCCCACTGCTGCCGCTGAGGCAGAGCAGGAGAGGAGCTCAGGACATCTAACATCACTTTTACGACTGTTTTTGGACATATTCATCCGGTGCTGCATATCTTCAGCCTCTTACAATTAAAGTCAACTATAGACAGAATGCTTTGTTTCCAACAGTAATACCAAAACATTCATAACAACAGCTGCAAGACCAGAACTACGTAGTTTTGGAGGAGAAATTCAAACTTTAAAAACTTTTAATCAGAAATATTTATCTTTTCCATAAGTGAACAAACAAGATGTTCTTAGAAGGGAAAAAAAGGTCCCCAGAGCACGGTTTGAAGATAAAAAAGGTGGCAGGGTCCGCCACATATAAACAAAGTAAAACAGTATGAAACTATGTTGGTCAGTCTGTTTATTTAGTTTGTTAACGCATAAAAGTAAAGATCAGTCAGTGAAGATCTTTCTCTTCTGATTAAAATTTCTTCCCCAAAAATTAAAGTCCACCTTTAAATATGTAACTACATTTTTAACAGCAGACGTGATGGATTTTTAAAAGAACCCTTAATTGATAATATAATATGATTTATATTATTATATAATTATAACTGATGAAATTAGGTTTCAAATCAACATATATAACAACAGGTGACTCATTCCCTGTAGCTGATGGCAGCAATGGAATGTAACTAAATAGCAGACTGTACTTAATTAATATTTTGAGTTACTTTTACTTTACATTACTATTTCTATTTTTTGCTACTTTTTAGGTCAACTCCACTACAGGCAAAGGAGTAAAACAATTGTATTTTTACACCACTACATTTATTTGCTGGTTACTTGCAGATTACATGCTGCATCAGAGACAAAATATTGTTAAATTATTGCATTTTATCAGAAATTAGACGGAAAAATACTGATTCCTAAAATTAATAAAAATGCTGATTAGTGGATCTGTAATCAGTCGACCCATAGTAGACATTATATACATGTATTATTTACTTTTACTTGTACTTTTACTCATGTACTATTCATATGGGTGACTTCCTCTTTTACCAAAGTAATATTTTAACATGATATCTTTACTTTCACTCAAGTATGACTTTTTTCACAACAATGGCTGCTCATCATTATGTTTGAAACTAGTGAAACTTACTTAATACATGTGTTAGATTAATGTATTTAATGTGATACTTCATTAGAAAGTGACCAACTCTAAGTGGCACACCAGCTAGAACGTTTTCACAACCTGGCTAAAGGGTGTTCTTTATCCGTCCTTTATGAGGGGTGACTTTTTACATAAAGAACATTTTTATAGACAATCGTCAAAGGAGAATGACATAAATTTAAAGGACATTGCAGTACCAGTCATGTTGCTGTTTCTGAGCTATGGTGTCAAATAATAGCAAGAATCTTTACAGGATATATTATACAGCCACAGTGAGGCTGAGCTTTCAAATTGATGTCATCACGTCATCATATTGCCCTCTCAGATATTTGTGTACATTTTCTGTCATACTTGATGTGAAATGTTGAGTTATGGACAAAAATGTGTTTTGCTGGGTCTCGGCGACCCTTTACCACTCAAATCTAATAAGTTTAGCTCCAAAAGGACATTTGCGCCAAATTAAATTACATTTCCTCAAGATGTTCTTGAGATATCTTGTTCACAAGAATGAAAACATAAAACTGCCACTTGCTTTAGAGATAGTGATGGAAAGGCAAGATACTCACTTCTTAAACAAATTACAGAAGCTGCTGAAACTTATTGTTATTGCATGTTGCTATCAGTCAGTGATTGCACGGCCACCAAACATCTTTTAAACTTCACATGAAACATTAATGCCTTTTCTGTTGCTATTTTTAGGTCTTTCTCCTCTACAAGTAAATCACAAAAGCACTGTTAAACACTGAGTGACATATGAGCAGTTAAATGACACTGGCCTGATGTCAATGTCTCTTTGTCTTCCCCACTGAATATAATTACTCGTAAAGTTTACACTTTTATAAAATTACCCAATAATGTCCAACCCCCACCATAAATTCACACATTCAACTCGGCCATATTTGTCCTTTTTAATATACTTATATATAAATACATACATTTGTATAAGTCATTCTTGATTTTGGCTTCAACCTGTGATTCAGCACAAATAAGCAAGCTGGTGGAGGCACAGAAACGATGCAGGTAGAAGACAACCCATGAGATTGATATAAAGTCAGAAGTCAACTGGAGGATCTAAAAGATAAAAATAAGTAACAATGACAGTTTGTTGGATATTAACACCAACCTCCTTATGTCCCTTCTGTTGGCAGCAGCTTCAAATGTAACCATAAACGTGTGAGAAAAAGCAGTTCTCATGCTCGACAAGATAACAAATATAACCGTGATTGATATCCGTGAATAAATTACAGTCTGGGTTGCAGTATTCATTCCTAACTCTACAAGGTATTACATGTTGGATTATGTAGACTGACAGTATTCAACATGAGAATAACACTTGAGTTAAGCACAAATACTTGAAAGAGAGACTTTGTTGAACAGTACAGCTTACAGAGTTCAAATCATAATAAACGTTATGTTTTAGAAGGGAAAATAATGAAAATAAACTAGATTACAGTAATACATTTGAATAATCTAGTTACATTACATTGTCAGATTTAACAACACAAAATCAGCAAATGCAATGATCAACTCTGACATGATTGCTGCAGCGAAGAAGAGTTTCAATGGCCAGTTTATGTTAATGTCAGCAGGATGAACAGGATAACAATCAGGGACCGATGCTCAAGACAGGTTAAGCTCTACACATCACTACAGAGCCAAGCTGGATGGTAACACCGCTAGGTACTCTCATTGGAAACACTCATTCAAATACGTTTTTCTTGCATGATTAAATGCTTGGTTTTCAGACACTGGCCATGCTTGCCCAGAAAATTGAACCTTTTCCCCACAAGACAAGCTTTATGCAATTTGTTTAATTAGGAGCCATCATCATGATTCCTTTTTGACAGTGAACCCACTCCAGATACAAAATAAGGCCTTAAATCCACAGAAGCAAAGCAGCAGACTGTCATGCTGACCTCCACAGGTTATTCAGTCTCAAAGATTGTACTCAGTCCATGTGATTATAGCTTGCACAGACAGTATCAGCGGATCAGTGACACATAAAGACACAAATAAAAACTTTATATCACATTGAAAAAAAGAGAAACAAAACAATATAAAAGAAGTGACTGCTGCTGGATTTGTCTCAGAAGCAGAAGCAACAGTGGCGTTGAATGCGGCGGCAGAGTGAGAGTTTAAGGCAATACTGGTAAGCACCACACCACCATTCGGGGCAAGATATCCGGTTCAGCAGAGGAGGAGGGTAGACGAGGATATTCACTTGTCCTGCATTTTTTCCAGAATTGGCACGATCATGTCGAATTTAGGCCTCTTTGCTGGGTCTTCGTTCATGCATATCTTCATGAGCTTGCAAATGTGGGGTGAAATGCCGGGGGGGATGGTGGGCCTCAAACCCTCCAAGGCGACCTGAGAGGCAAAACAGACGGACATCTGTTACAGTAGAAAAGACATTCCTGAATGCATCAAACCCATGACTAATCGCTGACTTTGCCAGCAAGTATTTGCTACTCAGTTGTAATCTAATGAGCCAAAGATAGCTCTGCTTACCTTCATGCCGATTTCCATGTTGGACAGATCAGCATACGGCACTTCTCTGGTCACCAGCTCCCACAGCAGGATGGCGAAGCTCCACATGTCTGCTGACCGACGGTTGATCTCTTCTGGCTTCTTCTGCAGGGCTGGAAAGGGCAACAAGTGTAAACAAACACAACAGGTACTGCCGCTCTGTACCGCCTGCAAAAAGCAGCACCAGTAACACAAACGACAACTTGTTTGCATCTTAGATGCAAAGAAACAGTGAATATTAACTTAAAATGCCGAATTTCTAATACATTTAATTTAACTAGATGAACAGTTTTGTTGATAACAGTGCTTCATAACCACTGTAGTGTCCTGTATGCTATATGTGGCTACATGGAAACTGAATAACATAAATGAGGAAAAAGTGAAGGACATAACTTTGATGTAATTATTTTCTGTTTTTGTTCTTTCTGAGAAGCACTTGAAACCTTGTATTATTATGTTACATTATTATGTTTATTAATAGTTTTATTATTATGTAGTTCATTTCACTACACACATAAGAAATGGATAGAAAAACCTGAACAAGAGAAATGGAAGATTTGAGTCAAATCTGAATGGGGAGCGATGGTAACGGACAGGCAGAATTAATCTTTTTCCGTTTATCTCTGTCAATATATTTTCTAAAACTCACTTTTACAACATAAACCGATACTATGAGTTGAAATTATTCTGTGGTGATAAAGGCTTGACAGCAAAAGCAAAGGTATCAAAGCAACGATCAATAAACCCTCCCCTGCAAAATTGTGTGAGGTGAAACTAGAGCTGTCGTACAGAAGTACTCCAGATATCCCTCTTTAATAAATCTGATGTTCTTCTGTATATCACATGATAAAAATAGAGCACTGACGTTAAAAGAGAAATACAATTATACTGTCCCAGCAGTTCCAGCAATCCCAGTGATTGACAGACCTCAGTGTCTCTGAAACCAAATCACATCTTAAGCTTCTTTCGCCGCATGACTCTTCCAGTAACTGACACACTGAACAAAAAGTACTTGTTTATATATAAATCATGACATGTGGCTTCAGCTGTTACTTCCATCCAAAATATGTGTACTATGATTTATTGAAGATGAAAGTTTAATACATGTATTACTTAAACATGAAAAATTTAAGTTTATCTATCTTACTCTACATGTTTACCACTCATTTCTCTTTTCCTGACTTTTAATTTAAATATTATAAAGACATCCTTGCTGAAGATTTGAAGGCTTTTTGAAACTCACCTAAGCTAAACCTGTGCTCACTACCTACACTCACTACCCACTGTACGGGTCACTGTATGGTTGTTTCTATGGTAACAGGCTGCAACATATTTCCTGTATCCCACACAGTCACCGCTATCACGCTTCATATACGATTTAAAACCTTTTTCTGTGGGTTGCTGTTTGAAGCACTGCTGCAAATCTCCCGTTTATTTTCACATAATCAGTTTATGTTTCCAACTTGTTCTGCTTTCACTGTATCTCAAAGGGGAAATCAGCCGCAGATTACATTTAGTTCTGAGACAGTCTAGAGTCCCCTGCATCCATCATTCACGCCCCAGCTTGAGTGGCTCCAGCTGTCACTTTAGATCTGTGTTGTATGAGTGATGCCTACCCTCAGGGGCCACCCACGCAGGCGAGTACATCCTGCCAGGACACTGGAAGGAGAACTTCACGTCTGCCATGCTGATCCTAGCTGTCATATCTTCATCTATCTGTGGAAACAAGGAACAGTGACTTCTTTCAGGAGGTTTTTTGGGGAGATCCATCTCCTTTGAAATGTACGAACAGCTTCTTCTTACCATGACACTCTTGCTGTTGAGATAGTGGCGAGGGATCATCGGTTCCAGTGTGTGTAAGAAGGCCATTCCACAAGCAATGTCCAGGGCAAACTTCACCGCCTGCGTCTGGTCCACGACAAAGTCTGACAGCAGGATAAGTGACAAATCATGACAGGTTTCATCACACAACAGGTTCAGAAATAACTGCTACTGTACATAATTGTACATTATGGCAACATAATGACAAATGTGTAAGTGCAAAAAATCACAAATCCCTGCAAACCACCAACAAATGGTGACAAGTGCGGACTTTGTGACCAGAGCAGAAGTACTCACTGGTGCCTTCATGCAGCACGTTGTAGAGGGAGCCATAAGGCATCCAGTGTGTGATGATGATGGGGTGAGGGGCGGGAGGAGACTGACATGCTCCCAACATGGGTAGGACATTCGGGTGGGAAAATATCCTGGGATGGAGCCCAAGAAGGAGGTACAGGGGAGAGACAGACAGACAGACAGACAGACAGACAAAAAGAGGCAAACCCAGAGAGGATTTGACATAAACAGACGGCTTGTGTGAGATGCAAAAAGAAATAATACATAAAGTTTGGAAACAGACAAATGAGTGAACACGACAGCACAGAACATAGAGGCCGTAGATAAGTCAGGATTCAAAGCAAACCTGAGTTTGGGATACTCCTCGTTGAAGTCTCTGCTTTTCCTTGTGGTCCAGTCGCGAACTTTTAGCACCTTAACAACAATTTCATTTCCTTGCCAGCGCCCTTGCCACAGCTGCACATGAAAAATACACACGGAGAAATAGAAATGAGTGCTGTTATATGATAATCAGCAGCTCTACAGTAAAATAAAAAAGTAAAAACAAGAATGTAAATTACCTCTCCAGACTGGTTCTCATTTATTTTAGCCAGGAGGGAGAGCTGTTTGTAGTCAATGCCTGCAAGTTTGTTCAAAGTGCCATTTCCTAAAAGATTGGGACAAATTTAAGTTAGAGCTCGGACAAAAGCTACATTGTTCATGTGAAATTCAGCACAACACTATGCAGATGGAAAAGCGGTGGAAATTTCAAAACACCACATTAAAACCGGTTTGGAGACCAGCATGGAACATTTTTCCCTTTCATGCATCGCTTTGACCAACTAATGGAAACTGGTCAGCTAATAAACCAGTTTATGCGTTTGAGGAACTCACGAGGTCGAGTTCTGGTGGTGCCTTTCCAGAATGTGTCTTTGAAGGGGATTTTAGTCAAGTTCTGTCCCATTTTCTCTGCTTTGTCTGCGTGTGGAGGGAGAGGAGAATGCAATGAGAAAACTGATCACAAAGCCAATCAAAAAGGAATCTGATTCTGTTAAGATGAGGGGGTCAGGATACCTCTGAGCAGTTCACGCAGGTGAGGTTTGCCTTTATCAAGCGGAGTTTCCCCATATTTGTTGCAGATGCTCACCTGAGCCCCATTAGTCACGAGATCCTGAGAAAAGGGGAAGATTTTAGAGTTTACTTTGATGGGAACTACATGTAAGACCAGATAAGTCTCCACCAGGAGGCGCACTTACCTCAGCCACTTGGTCTTGGCCCCAGAAGCAGGCGTAATGCAGTGGCGTGTTTCCGTGTTCATTGGCTGCATTCGTATCTGCTTTGCACTGGATCAGCTAAAAGAGAAAGCCAAAAACAAAGGATTATATAAAAAACAAGGCTGGTCACATCATGTTTGGGCTGTATACAGGGTTAGTGTTAATGCTGCCAACAGAAATCATGGAGTTTCATCTCGCCTGTGGATACATACCACAGGTATTGAGACATGCCTAACATTAAACTCAATAGCTGCCTGGCAGCCATTCTAAATTAGACACCCTGGAGCAGAAGCCTCACATTATGCCATATGGTACACAGACTACATAAATTCGACAATCTGACAAGTCATGTTGTGTTCTGCTTTTTTACCCACAAGCCCTGCTGTTTTTACAAAACCTAATTAAATCATTTCAGGGCCACATGGAGCTCAACACGCTGCACGTTGCAACTGTTACAAAGCCTTTCAACAGGACATGTAGTACACCCAAGTAATGTATCTTACAGGACAAGGTAGAATAAAGCGGTCGAGTTTTTATGTTGCATAGGAGCACTATGCATGAGGGAATCCCTGTCCTGCTGGTTGCATTGTATTGTGTGGAAAGTGTGCCTTTAAATGTCCATCAGCCATAGATTCATCCTGTTGTTTAACATCTTTGAAAAATGAACACATGGTCACATATACTGTCCCCAAAACAAAGGATTGATGAACATAAGAAAAATTACTACTTTTTTTGCATCATAAATGGCTTGTTCTACTCTGAACAACTGCAGTCTTAAGCATGTTTTGTATTCACACTTGCACCACTGAAACATTAAATTTCCCCTTGACACTGACAAATTGCTTTCCTCCAGTTTAAAATGGCTGCTGGTGGAACTGCAAGAACAGACAAGACTTTTGTCTTTATAATTGCTGTTCAGATTACATCATTTCAGGTTTCATAATATCTTGTGCCGATGAAGCAAACTTGTAGAGACATTGTTTTGCACAGGGAGATTTGCCTGCAGAGGAGAGACTGATGTCAATTTTACAGCTCTGGCATCAATTTTTAACTTGATTTCTAGGGAGAATGAGTTTAACATTTGGCATTTTATAAGATTTATTCTGACAAACAGACCATTGAGATAGAGCCAGCCATGACCTAATGTCAAGGAGGTAGCTCATATTCTTATAATCATCACAAGAAGTTCTATTGTTGTGTTACAGGATGACCAAAGGAACCTGGGAGTAACATTTTTCAGCAGCACTGTGTGCATCCTCCAATGCTTCCATACCTTTCCCACAATGTCGCGATGTCCATGGCTGGCAGCCAGGTGCAGAGGCGTGTCGTCGCCACGGTTCATGACGTTAATGCGAGCCCCTCTCATGATGAGCATGTCCACCACGCTGGAGCGGCCCTCCCTGCAGGCCCAGTGGAGAGGGCTGAAGCCGTGGTCGTCTCTACAGGGAGAGAGAAACATTCATATTCAGCAGAGGTTCCACAATAACCTTCAGCAAAGCAAGGACTCTGAATAACTGCTACACAGGCAGGAAAAGTGTATAACTCGAGGGAGAAAAAGTAAAACAACTTCAGCCCCTTGGCTATACACTCTAAGTTTGTCTCTGCAAACAACTCTGTGGTTTACTTGGATCAAGGCCAAGAGATACAGACTGCGACTGTTTTTTGGAGCATATGTGTTTTTCCTTGACAATCCAAATACCACTATACAAAAAAAGACAACAAGTGTGCATTCCTGGGAAGAAAAAAAACCCATGCACTGTACACAGACCAAGTGTATCCCCGCTGTGATGTCACTCATTGGTTTGCGGACTACTAGCCTCAGGTTTGGCATTACGGTAGTCGACAACTTGTTTTTTAGGAAACCAGAATTGACCATGTGTGGACGACAGAGTGGAGCTGGGGATGATTTTGATTAGATCCGACAGAGAATCCACTGCACATTGATGGTAGCATGGCAGGCATACCCTGCTTCAACGCCATTTTTACTGTGAATGGGACCATAACTTACAAAATGAACATCATGCTTTGTTGAAAACATGAAACTAGCAATTGAGACTGTAAATTCATGAGGAAACTCTTTACTAAGGTAGTTAATACAGTCGTTTTCTCATAAGCTTGTGCACAGTTGGAATTATTTTTGCAACCAGTGGGGTTGTCCCCTGCAGGCTATTAGAAAGAATGCAGATTTAAGGCTCTGGGCTTCACTTTTCTGACCCAGCTCCAATTACAGTTTTAATGCTGTCAAGGTTTCTGTTATCCAGTAATTACCATTTCTTTACCAAGAAAATGTGTCCAACATATGTCATACTGTGGTCCCTGTGAATTGCTTTTAAGGTAATAAAAAGATCATATTAGACTGGAATTTCTCCCATTTGTCCTGGACCCTGATATTCTCCAGGCCACGTGAACCAACAACAATTTTTTGGAGTGCTTTTTTTAAATTATACAGCATGATAATGATAATAAGTGATCTATACAGGTAGATTAAACATTGAGCAAGGTAATAAACCAAATTGCTCCTGATGAGCAGGGCACCTTGCACGGCAGCCTCTGTCATCAGTGCTGCAAACTACAGCCACTGAAACGGACACAAAGTTGAATCAACACTTCTCTGAAACAGTCAACAAAATCTGAAAGTTGTTAAGTTACTGTACGTTGAAAGTTCTACAGTATTTTTTATAACCTGGCAACTGTAGCCACAACATTTACTTGCTTTAGGCTATTCAGCATAATGAGGAATGTGTGGGTATTTGTATTTCTGTCATCTTCCTCTTAAAAAGGGAAGTTGATGCAACTCAGACTCACAACAACACCTAATAGGCCTCTGGCACCCATCATTCCTCTTTGTCTCTGTGACACTGGCAGTGGCACATGTAGGACAGTGGCCTCGATTACATGGCAGAATGACTGATGGGCAAACCTCCTCAGAGAAAAAGAGATAAAGACTGAGAGATTAAGACGAAGTGAGAGCTGAGTGACAGAGAGTCAATCAGGAAAAAAAACAGTGGGCTGAGCATTCGCTGCAGCCCATATAAGGTCCAAGGAGACACGCATACACTCCAGCTGCTGTGTGTGATTGTGTCATTCTTCATTTTCCTCCGCCTGGCCGCAGTCACCTCCTCCTCTAATGCAAAGTTTCCTCCCTCGTTTGAGTCCCTCCACTCCCTAATCCTCCCATTCACAGTCCCACTCATACAGCTGGACTGTACTGACAATATATTCCACTTTCCACAGACTTTTCTTTTCCATGTGGGCTTCACTGTCTGTGTCAAAACACGGCACAATTCTCCAGATAATAAAGTTATGCACTTGTTCTGAAATTAAGAGTGGGCAGCCAGCATAATAATGGGATCTGAGAACTGAGGGAGTATTATGAATCTGCAGGAATCTGAACCCTCTGCCTGGCCCGCCATCAATTCACTGGCTTGTATTCACACATCCTGCAGAGCTCGGCTCAAAACAGCATCAACAGCCCCACAGAGACCCTCAGTCCCACAACACACACATCTATGTGTGCATCTGGGTGCCCCGCCGCAGTCTCACCAGATCTGCTCGGACTGCAATTTCCTCTAAGACCAAAAGGCTGAATCCTACAAGCTAATTAGCCTGAGTTTATGAGAGAGGAACTCCCCACAGGCTCACCCTCATGATTTTATTAGTTTTCTGTGTTAAGCTCGAGTCTGTTTAGGGGAAGAAGTGGAGTTAGGAAGTTGATGGTTGTGTCATCCAAAAGCAAGAATGGGCACACAAACTGAATGAATGAATTACCAACCTGCCGATAACCTGTATCTTACATTATTTGCAAATAATTATAGCTGAAACAAGTAATCGATTTATCAACATTATAATTAATTAATTAACCCTAACCCCAAGTAATTGACCGACTCAAATGTACAACTTCCACATTAATCATTTAGCTCAGCCCTTTGGTTTGTGTGTGTATTTCTATTCGGGGCCTCTTTTTATAGGATAGATTTTCCCTGTAAGCTAGCTTCATCCCCACAACCCGAAGGCA
Organism: Diplodus sargus; assembly: GCA_903131615.1. Lineage (NCBI taxonomy): Eukaryota > Metazoa > Chordata > Actinopteri > Spariformes > Sparidae > Diplodus > Diplodus sargus. The sequence continues at coordinate 4,385,230 of CAEMYA010001060.1, forward strand.
CTCGAGTGCCAGGGTTTTCTCCTGCTCGCCCCCTCCACACTGGCTGCGGTAATTTATTTCAGGCACTTCCACCTGCCAACAGTGCTCAGTTTGGCAGACGGAAAAGCCAGAGGAAGAGCCCCTGTCTTCACCCTCTATGTCTCTGGCCCTTCATCCCCACCGGGTCATATAACAGGCCTCAGATGAGGGAAAGACAAATTCACAGAAACATCCAACAAACGAAAAAAACATCCACAGAAGCAGAATTAACAGGTTTCCAGAGACTTTTTAAGTGTGAAGTGGCACTGTACAATTGCAGTTTACACTGAAAAAACAAACATTTGAAGGGTTTTTTGCCCTCTTTTTCTTTCACCTCATGAAAAGTTCATCAAACAGTTAACGCTCTATAAAAATGTTGAACAAACAGTGCATAAGAGGAGCATTTATGGCATTAAGTGCAAGAAATCACCAACCATTTGGCAAAATGATTTGATGGGCATGATTTACGTTCCTCAATTTGTTATTAAATCTGTATCGTGCACCTCCAGTAACCCACTCTTATACTGCTGACACTGGCTTTTCTGAAACTACTGCAACCTGCTTCAACAAGCCTCTACACCACTGTCTGCTTGCAACATTAACCACTGCAGAGCAACAGGCTCATAATGCTGCTGTCCCCACCACAGAGGATAAATATAAAATCAGTCTTGACCACTGTGGAAAAACAAGGAGCCTCAACATCAACAACTTGGTAAAATAAGATCATCATGAGATACAATCATGAGTGAAAAACTTAAGAGTTCCCCTCAAACTGTTATTTGATGTGAATTCTGATGATGCTTCATAAAGATAACCATCAAAGCCATGATTATATACTCATATGTCAAGGAAAAGATAAGAGATTTAAACTCAGTCTTCTGTTTGAGTCCAAACACAACAGATGGAACGCAGTGAGGAATGGACGTCAGCACATGGCCTCATAATAACCAACAGAATTGGAAGACATCAGCTAATTAACTGATTTTGAGACAATTATCAGCTAATTTATTGTTACTGAAAATAGTTACCAGTTGCAGCTCTAGACTAATCTATTATCAAGATATATCTTGAATTTTGAAAAACAAATAGTCCTAAAATTGTTCCAAACCACAGATTTCTCTCTGCAGTAAATTTCAACACAAAACTATTACATGTACTAAGATTATGCAACAGTTATGAAAGTGCCTAGTACAGAGAAGACCAGAGATTGTGATTTTATTGTAAACATTCAGGAGAATTTGTTTCAAACTTTGCAATTAACTCTTCTGAACTTGGAGGAAATGTTGAGGGGAAATGAGTGGAGTTATCTGCTGTAATGCCACTGGGAGATGAATACCGGAAACCCTGGCATGGAGGAGGGGAAGGTGATGTGCTCTGCTGAAGCTTACTGTGCAATTCACTGTTGAAAAATGCACTATTTGGCCCCACACACACTCACACACAAAGATTCTCTGTCTCGTCACACATAACTCTTCCAGTCCGGCCTTACTACAATAATCCCCTCCCCCCTTCTCTCTTGGTATTTGGTAGGTGGTAGACGGTTCCCTGAAGGCCTGTGTGTTATTCCTTGTAAGGAGATTCAACATTCCACTACTACTCTTAGTCTGGGCGTTACATCAGTGTAAACACACCATCATCGACACGCAAACTGCTGGGCTGAGATATATCAGTTGTATTGAAATATAGGCAGGTTCTGTATGGAAATAAAAAAGGCAAGAAGAAAGTGTGTTTCACCCACTGGGTGAGATATATGATCTGGAAAAGGGAACCTGACATGCAATCAGCTAATGGACCAGTCACATGTAGAGGTGCATGCATCCACTAGCACCGAGTGTAATCATACGGTCTTATGACAATAGGAAAATTTAAATAAATAAAAAGCATAAGCAGCTCAGACTCGAAGTCAATAAAAAGTGAACAGTCTCTCTCTTCATTTCTGCACAAATGGTTAAACTAAGAAGAGGAGAAAGGCCACATAACGGCAAAAGAAAGAGACTATGTAGCATCTTGTGTGAGCCGACTTCCTTGTATCATTTCTTGCATGTTATTGCACAATAAAAACTACTCCTGTTATATCTTTGCAGCAAAAATTATAAAATAAAAAGACATCGCTGACCAAATAACAACAATTTCCTCTTTCAAACCAAATTAAAATGAACAGACATGTCTGATTCCTCAGAGGGAAATTGAACGATTCCATGTTTTGTATCATGCCTCGTTCATTAATGTCTTTGTACAATGACAAATACATTGACTTGTCATTATCAAACACATTGTTACATGGTTAGTCTGACTAGTCTCGGTGCCATCAGTCAGAACTCATAAACAAAACCATTAATCTATTTCTTACCATCATTACAGGTAACACTGGAGGCTGGAACATCACTCGTTTAACCTTTTAACTTCAATTGTTGTTACAGTAATAAAGGAAAATTAGGTTTTCCAGTTTTAGACAACTACTGCCTTCTTTGAATTGTCCAGAACTTGCCAACAATTTTCTTTGTAAATCCTGTGCTCAACCTTGTGACCATAAATGTACTGAAACATAGGATAAAAAGGTAAACAGTCATCATAATTAAATGGATTAATTCGTTATCTCGAAAACAAACACCAGCAGTCTAAATCTGGGACAGAAATGTCCAAAAGAGAAGCTCCTCAGGTGGTCAGCACAACTTCACTGGCAGCCTCTGCCGAGATTTACTTTACAGTGTCAGCTGAGGATACAGATGCAGCTCAGCATTGACTGATGATGTGTAACAATCAGACAGATATGTTGTTTAATAAACATGTCAAATCTTACAGAAGCCTGCAGTACTCTCGTTATGCATGTCCTCTCTAAATTTAATTGCAGAAACAAATGCAAGCGTGACTAACTCTGCCATCACAGTAGGTTTCCTGTCCAACATCTTGCTTTTGAATTACTCTGCTGGCATTCTGGACATAAACATGAGTCCACAAGGAAATGGGTTCAATCGCAGGCCACGATCTCGCTGGGGACTGAAAAGGCGGGCTTTCGTTCTGCACCAGAAATGTGCCTTGAGAATGTAACATTTTAAGTGAGAGACACTGCAGTGTGACTATTTCCTTGAGATTCTGATTCATGTTATCTCGCATCACAAAATCATGCTGTGGCAAGTCTCAGGCAGAAGTACAATTCAGCAAAATGACTTGTTGACTGAAGAATGAAGATAGAGAAGAGCGAAGCTTGTATTTGTGTAACACGATACTTCAGTCTATAAAAATATAAAGTCAGTGTGATATCATTACTGAACACAGTAAAACACACCCTGGATACCAGTATCATCCTGCTCACGAGAAAATAAAACAAATAAATACACCATGGCTCACCCTTGATTGAGGTCATTCTCTGTATTGTCCAACCACAAGCGGACTGCCACAGCATTGCCTTCCCGGCACTGCGTGAAGATGTCATCCATTTCAGCTGTTGTATTCTTCTTCTCTTAAGGGGCTGCAGAAGTAAACTGGGACCGATGAGAGAGGCGACCCGAGGGGTTCAGCAGAGTCCTGGCCAGCATCAGTTCCTCATTTGGGACAATGAGGGATGGGATCAGATCAGGGAGGCTCAGTGGCGCTCAACGCCTGGAAAATGGGACAGAAAAGGGGGAGGATCCTCTGTTAACACATTTTACAATCAGTTTGGCCTCTATCCCAGACAGGTAAACCCTCTCTCATAATATTCTGCTGTACAAACCTAAATAGGAGAAGGATAAGCAACCAAGGAACTTGGTGCTGAGTAATCTTATCCGCCTCAGTAACACTGGGCGTGTGTGTGAAGTTTACGCCATTGTGACTCACAACACTTGGCTGTGAATCGCACCCAGTAGACCAGGCTAGATATCTAATCCTCACTAACTCTTTTGATAAACAATTCATCTGTTTGAGTTTTTTTTCTTAACTCTGATTTAAGCTTCTTAATTGTGAAAGTTTCCTCTATGTTTCTCTATGACAGCAAACTAAGTATCTTTGAGTTATGGGCAAAACCAACATCATTTTTTACTGATTTCTAACATTTTATAGACCAAACAACCAATTGATTAATCAAGAACTTAATCTACAGATTAATCGACAATTAAAATAATCTTTTGTCTAAGTTCTATCAATGCCAAATTTCTGTACTTCCTTATTTTTTCATTCTGTGATTAAATGATTATTTCATTACAGCAAATATATCTGCAATTTCAGTCACCTATCAAGGATAAAAGAAAAAGAAAACCACACATTATGCACTAACATCTTCTCAGTTCTGATGATATACAGCATTTCTCTGTCATATATGACACTTAACTGATAGTAAATGGGTTTTGGGTCATAGATCAGACAAAACAAGCCATTTGAAGATGTCAGCAAGTTCTTAGATATCAAGTCTGACATTTTACAGATAAAAAAAGCAAAAAAACAAAACAAAAACACAATCAGTAGATTAATGTGAGAATGACATTCATTGTTATGTGAACCCTAATTTGATAATCAAGATGTAAGGCACAATTTCATTACAAAAACAATTGATTCAGGAACCCAATGTCCACATGAATAAATGACTTGTTGGCTGAATAAAAAGCAGAATGCAAGACTTTATTGAAGGCAACATATTATGCCTGGGTTAACAAATGTGGCATGACACCTAGCAATGACCTGGGATTAAAATATTGTCTTTACATTAAGGTAACTATTACCATGCATGAAAGAAAACATTGCAAACTCACTGTCTAAATAAACCAAGCACTCATAATGAAAAAGATTAGGCAGATGATGACAGAACTACAGCTTAAGTTTAAATACATCCGGACCTGGAGGTTGACTCTGTAATCCACCAAGATTTGCTCATGTAGTTAACATAAACACTGCAACAATCCGGTGTGACAGTTATGACTTCACAGTTAACTATTCACAGCCTCTACAGCAGTGTGACTAGCTGCACTGCTATCTGGCTAACACAGGAGAATAGTTAGCTCGTTTAAAATAGCTTGCAGGTGATCTCTTCCAATTCTGGCTGTGATATCGCGTTCTTCCAATACACCAAATTAACTCAAAGTGGCTCAATTAGCTTCACACGATAGCTAGCATCCTCTGGGTGACCAAATGACACACAGGCAGGTTTGGCTAACAAGCTAACCAACTGCCCCCCTGACGTCGCGAACTGCCTCCGTTTCTCTCATTTGACGCTGACTTCACTGAGATAAACGCTGGTAAAACACAATGTCGAGGTTTCGAACGGGTCGAACTGACAATAAATACGCCGGTGAACCTACCAGGTATGTCGGCCTGCTGTGGCGCGATGCAGTTAGAGAGGGCAGAAGTTATTAGCAACGTTGTGTTGTGTCCTGGGGTTCGAGTGCTGTGGGTCGTCCACACCCTCACCGCCCGCCGTACGTACGTGGTAACGTGTAGTGGAGGAAGAGAACGCCCCGCCCCCTACAGGTGGTAGAGAGAACTGCAGGAAGTCAAATATTCACAGCCTCAGGTCACAGTTTTTTTAAAGCATCAACAACACACAGTTATTACAGTTATTTGCATGTCGTCACACATCTCTTAAAGCATTATGGTATTACGCCCTTTTATATTATATGCCATCTCTCACTTGACCATCCCACAGAGTCTCTTAGCAGCTTGGCTCAAGTATGTAACTAGGGATATTCACATCTAGTCCTACAAAACAGATCTATAATGCTTGTTATTTTGTATTGTAAAGTATGTACAAACATTAAAACTGTATCCCCAGTGGTGAAGTATTCAGATCCTTTACAAATACTTTGTTACAAGTAAAAGTCCTACACTGACAATCATGAAAATGTGGTTCAAATATCAAAAGTAAAACGTGTGCAGAAACAATGCCCCAGTGAATGTTATACTGCTTTTTCATTAGATTATTATTACACTTACACAAATGTAAAAACCGTTTTGTTGACGTTGATTGAGTTAAAGCTTTTTCTTTGAGCTATTTTGCATAGGAATACAATTGATAGTTATTTCCATTAACGAGACATCTGCTGATTCTTTTCTTCAATTAATCGATAACTTATTCGGTTTGTAAAAATTCAGGAATATTTTTTTTAGCAATGCTTTTATTTGTTCAATCAAATAAAGTCCGAAATTCAAAGATAATACAAGTTAATTCAAAACACTGATATAATTAAAAAGAAAGAAAGAATTGAACCGCACCATGAAATGTTTTGACAATAAGCAATATCTGCAGATATATTTTCTGTCAATCGGCTAAATGATTAGTCAAGAAAGCATTTTTGAGTGGTTTAATTAAAATCATATCTATAAGATCTCAATATATATATAAATATGTTTTGCATGTAAAAAATTGTATCCATAAAATGAATAAAGCTGTCAGACAATTATAGTGAAGAAGAAAAACAAAATTTCCTTCTGAAAAGTAGTGTAGAAGAGGAAAGTGGTATGTAAAAGAAAAAACGTATCTTGTAAAGTATCTCAAATATGACAAATATAGTGCGAGATTGTATGAAAAATTATAATACTTCAAAGTGTTTTTTAGCTTTAGTGCAGTCATTTCAAAAATAGTTGTTTATCAGTGTTAGTTTTATTCCATTCAATTGGTTCTGAGTGCTTGAGAGGGAAAGATTTGTTATTCTGAAAGACTGGAAAAAAGCAATAAATAAACTTGTTAATTAATTCATTTTAATTATTGTTTGGTACATGTGGTTGATTTTTGTAGCCTACAGATCCTGAATAACAACAGAAAACTTGGGCTCTTCATCGTTAACACTAAAAACTTCATGTCCCATAATCCTCTGGTGTGCTTTCGTCATCCACATGCGCCTGTAGTTCTGTTTTGCTTTCTTCGCGCACATGAGCCGAACCAACGTGGCGTTTGCTCTTGACAAGACATTTCTGTAGCTGTTAACAGTCGTTATATGTTCGTTAAATGAAACATTATTATACAAACAACAAAACAATCAGTCGGTGAAGTGAAGCAGTTTGTTTTGGCGCCTCGGAGACGGACAGGTGAGTGAGTTAGCAGAGTTAGCTTGGTGAGAGAGTAGAAGTGACAGTAGCAGGGTGGTCCTCATGATCTCCAGCAGTGGTTTACAGATGCGTGTTTGTTTCTCACAGTCAACATGTTTAATGAGGATGAAGACTGGAGTGACGAAGAAGACGCTCAGGCTCTGAGCAAAACTGTCCTGAAGAACACCCAGAAGACTAACGGCAGCACTAATGTCAAGGTGAGAAATACATTCAGTTCAATTACCTGCTGCAAGAGAGGGACAGACATATTTCCATACCGTCCCTTAATGGTGTGTTACATGGCTTTATTCAGTTGTGGACAGAAATTTAGTATTTTTACTCAGTTACCGTACAAACGTGCAATTTCGAGGTACTTTCTTGTACTTGAGTATTTCCGTGCTATAGACGTTTAATTCACTACATTTACAATTCAGCATTTCTTTCAATAGCTTCCATATCATGTGACCCAGTGACTCCAAACCAAAGCCGAATCGTATTACTACCCAGACCGGACAGGACACACTTCTTTATAATGGATCTTACTGACCCTTCTATTGTAAATCAATATTTTGATCTAAATTCAGCATGTGACCCAGTGACTCCAAACCGATGCCAGATTCTATTAAGAAATGGGATACATACACACAGCTCTTTTTTTAATTTAATTTGAGTACTTCTTCTATTTTATATTACATATATTTCTATCACTATTATATTTTATTAGTACACAGGCCATATAGGATACACCAACATAACAAAGTGGTTGTAGCAAACTGAACAAATAATTAACTAACTAATTGTGTCAATGCAAGACTTTGATCTAATAGAGTTGATTTTTTTTATTATGGTATTGCTACTCTTACTTCAGTAAATTATTTGAATATTTCTATATAAATGTTCCATTCCTAAGCAGATCCGGCAAAGTAATAATAACAAATGTTACACTACTGTTAGTGAAACTTCCTTTTTATTTATTTATTTTGTGGCAAAAGAATCTGTTTTTTTTTAAAAAAAAGTTCTTTCCCACAATAACACTGCAAGAGGCGACACTGTCTCATTACTGTTATCTTGATACAGTTATAATTACCAAGGCTGCACATTTTAGTTTAAACACTAATTATATCATCTGAATTCATCCCTGCTCAGTCCAAGGCTGTTGGAAAGAAGAGTCTGCTGCGGACCCTGCAGACGCTGGGATCAGTACCAGACTGGAAGAGCGACGACCATCAGAAGGACAGTGATAGTGAGACTGAAGTGGCTCCGTCGCACAGTAAGAGGAAGAAGAAGAGAAGGAAAAGGAGAAAACAAGCAGAGACGACAGGAGAGCAGCAGGAGAATGGCGACGTAGATCAGAGTTTAAAGGAGGAGAAACCTGAAGCAAAAAAGAGGAAGCAAGACAACAAATTTGGTGAGTCATTAACTGGTTAAAGCTTTATATTTCATACATTTTATGTATTCATGTTAATAAGTATTATATGAATTCAGAAACAGAACAATGTTGATGTCCAAACAATAGAGAATTTATAATGTAAAAAATGTGTCTTTCTTCCTGAAGGGGCTTCGAAGGTAAAATCCACACCTGTGAGCGAGACGAAAGACAAAGATGTCACAAAATCTGCAAAGGTGGAGGCAAACAAATCAGCCAATGCAGACAAACTGAACAGACAACAGTGGAAAAACAAAATGAAGAACAAGAGGAAGTGTAAAAATAAATACAGACAAGACACGCCTGAGGAGGAAGTAAATAAAGATGAACCTGTAGAGAAACATAAGCCAAAGGAAGAAGTCAAAACAGAGTCAAATAGCAACAACAAGGGTGAAAAAATCCGTCAGACAACAGCAAAGAGAAAGGAAAAGGAACCGCAGAAAAGGAAAAAGACTGAAGTAGACACTGACATATCCTGTCCAACAGGAACACAGACACTTAGAGAAGAAAAGCCGTTTCAAAAGGAGAAAAACACAAAAAAAGTCGAAACAGTTGCAAGTGAATCTCCTGCTGATGGATCCAGACAGGCTGCAGAGGAACCTGAAGTGAAGATCACAGATGATCAGCACCAGCTCCCCATGAAACGACTTAAACCTGAGCTGAGCAAAGAACAGAGCCTTAAAAAAGACAAGCTGCGGAAAATGCTCCACGGGCTGGAAACGGACCGAAAGGAGAGTCCCGCGGAGACGAAAGAGGAGCCAGCGGCACCGGAAGAAGAAGAAGAGGTGAAACTGGACCGCTCTGCCTCCCTCAGATCCCGCATGGAGCAGCGTCTGGAGTCAGCCCGTTTCCGCTACATCAACGAAGTTCTGTACAGCACGTCCAGCGGCGAGGCCAAGCGTATGTTCAAGCAGGATCCAGACGCCTTCTGGGTCTACCACAGAGGATACACGGCGCAGGTTCAGAGGTGGCCTGCCAACCCGGTGGATCAGATCATCGCATACATCCGAACAAAGTGAGATATTGTAAAATTCTGCATGTAAGGGGACAGGTTTTAGGAATGCTACGAGGTCGAAATCCGTATCTCAGATCAGACTAAGATCTGAAATGTGGGCACTGAAGATTTGAAGCAACAGTCCTGTGTAGATTTCATTTAAAGGGGGAGCTCTTCCTTTCAGTTTTGAATTCTAACCACACTTTGTATCCTTCATTCCAGACCTGCTACTCTGGTGGTCGCAGACTTCGGCTGTGGCGACTGTAAGATAGCGCGCAGCGTGAAGAACAAAGTGCACAGCTTCGACCTGGCAGCAACCTGCGAGCTTGTGACGGTCTGCGACATGGCCAACGTGAGTGTGTAGCTGCTCTGCATGATAATTCACGTACAGTCCGTGTGGTTGCTGTTAGAATATGAAACACACCTTCTCTCTGTGCAGGTGCCGCTCCGGGATGCCACAGTAGACATCGCCGTGTTCTGCCTCTCTCTCATGGGAACCAACTTGCCAGATTTTCTAGCAGAGGCCAATCGGGTCCTAAAGATGGGGTAAAACATTTTAAATGTATTTGGTAAAGGCATTGCAACTGTTGTTTTATTTAAATATGTCTGTGTAACTGTTCTGCACTATTATTACAGGGGTGTCCTTAAAATAGCAGAGGTGGCGAGCAGGTTCGAGAATGTTCGGAGCTTCATGACCGGACTGGCAAATTTGGGATTCAAGATTGTGTCCAAGGTGAGGAAACAAACAAGATGAGATCAGTGAGCATGTTTACGGGGAAACGCTGTCTGACTTGTGTAATTTCCTTTATAAATATTAGAATAGTCAGAGCATGCAGCTGTTGTTAAAATGAAAATGTGAGCGCTCATACTCATTTGCATTTACATTTACTACCTTTGTGTCCAGCTGTTCAAAAAATGTACGAGAGTATTTTTTTTTTTGTCAATGCAGGTATCACACCTTGTTCTTTTAGCTTTTTAAGAAGTCAGTGTGCTCACAGAGGGAGCTGGTAGCTGGCAGCTGTGTCTTCTGTAATTGATGGTGTGTGGCTGTGGTGCTGTGGGCAGGAAAACCTAAGGTGTAAAAAAAAAATATATTCAGTGAACTGGTTTGTTGTTGTCTGCAAACAGGATGTCTGAAGGTCTTTAAGACAGTCTGAGAATGTGACAAAAGTCTGAAATGGTCGCACATTTGAATTTGTAAGGTTTTCATTACCACAAATATTTTTTTATCTAATTTCATTTCCCTATTCTTCTAATTTGTTTTTGCCAAAATTAGTCGATGTGTTCTGCCTGAAAGTCCACATTTCTGATGTTACAAATCTTACCATCCCACCATTGAACCCAGCACTGTTCTAGTGTATGTTGTACTTACACCTTTGCAAAATTAATCAAATAACCATGTTCCTACATAAAACTAATCTCTGCACAGAGCCACTTATATAATACGTAGCTTTATACTTACCTCCAACATCTTCAGTATCCTTCACTTATGGAGTTCTACCTGTAAACAACATGTGCAAAGAGACTTGGTTAAATGTTTTAAGGTAGATGAATATTATTAAAACAGTTCAGCGGTGAAGTTACTAAAGTAAACCTGTACGTAATACATCTGCTGAGTGATGATCGTATGTAAAGGATGATTTTTTATTTTTGTTTTTCTTCAGGATGCAGAGAACACTCATTTCTACTCCTTTGAATTAGTGAAGACGGGAAATGCTCCAGAAAATATAAAGACATTCGGACTGCAGCTGAAGCCGTGTGTCTACAAGAAACGATGAAGTCATGTGATGAAGACTTCGGTGTTTGAGACGTTTTCCAGCTTGGATCGACTGTTTTTGCAAAACAGCAGTTGTACATTTTATGTAAATGTATTGAGTTGCTGCATTTTGAAACTTATACTTTATCACAGATTGAGTTGAATTACCTACTTTATTTGTACATGTTTTCTATAGATATACAAGTACATGCAGATTTCCTTCCATTGTCTCTGGATGAAGATGATCAGTGAAATAACCCTGTGAGGATGAAAACCTGCACAGGTCAACAATTTAGTGATTTTTCTTAATTTTTTTTAAATAAGAGAACAAGTTATATACATGTAAAGATTCTCCTGAAAACAGTTAAAAACAAAAATATATGTTTTTAATATGAATCTGTCTTGTTATTTCATGATACAGGATATTCTTAGGTTGAGTTTAAACAGATTTTAGAAGGATTCAGTGGGAACATTTTAAACTAAACTTGATTATCTATCTATCTATCTATCTATCTATCTATCTATCTATCTATCTATCTATCTATCCACCCCCTTGTGTGTTTTATCCTTTACCACAAGGGGGAGCAACAACACTGCAGCATAATGTGGAGTGACGAGCTGAATACAAGTCTGTGCGTCTGGACCATCATATACTGTGTGAGAATTGAATTATAGAGTTACTCACTGTTGTCACAGCAGATGGTCCAACACTGATTTAGTCGAGCAAAGACATCACAAGGACAGATGGTGAGCAGCTAAAAGTCACAGCCAACTGTCAGTCGTCTTTGCTTTTGTTGTAGTTGTAGTCATATGGTGACAAATTCAACAAAACAGTGAACTCGGGAAGAATTATATCAACTGATTTTATTGACAAATACCAGAAAATACATTGTTCATACAGTACAAAATTCAAGTAAGATGAAAAAGTGCAAAAGTATTAAAAAACATTAATGCAAATTAAGAGCAAACATCGTACAAAGAACAGATACTTCAGTACACAAATCAGTACATACTTTCTTCTCACATCTAATGCTGACCTCATATAAAAAAAATACAACGCTGCAGTTTGAGTAAGCTTTCACAGTTTACGCGCAATTTTTAAGCTGAATGTGTCCTCAGAAGCCCTGCAAGCACCTTTTATCTCCATCTTCACACTGTACTCTTGACGTCGATGACGATGGAGTAGCTGACCAGATGAGCGTACTCCTTACTGACTTCTCCTGTCGCCGGTGGCTTCTTCACCTCCGGAGAGCCGGGCTCTTGCATCAGAGTTGTCAAAGCTGAGAGAGCCTCCTGCTCCTGGATCACAGAGAGACGAAGGACATTTTCACAAACAAGATGATTCACAATGAAAAATGGGATTTATTATCAGGTATCCAAAGGAAAAATGAAATTACTGGTTTTACTCTCACCTTATATTGTTTTCTGCCATTTGCTTTGCTGTAAGACAAAACAAAAAAAATGATTGTATTAAAGGGTAACTTCACTAATTTAGGGTAAAGTAAAGTAAGTTTGTTTACAGGTTTCGGTTCCTATGTGAAAAAAGTATATAAAGCTTTTTGTGGCTCTAGAGGAAGTTGAGTGTAATCTGATAAACTTCCCCCGGGGTTTGGCACTATCAGATAACTTGCAGCTTCCTCTGGAGCCCCAAAAGAGTTTACACTACTTTTTGTTCTTATATGTAGTAGCAGAGGTGGCAAAAGTACACACACTGTCTACTCAAGTAGAAGTAAAGATAGACTGCTGTGTTTAAAAAACAAAAAATCTGGTTAAAGTTTTTTTTATACACACACTTTAAACATGGTGGAATAACCCTTTAACCATGCAACCCTGAGATTATTTTATGAACTTGTAGTGCTAAAGACCACCACTAGATGACACTGTGACTCAGTCTGACACCCTGAGTCAGTTCAAGTGTGCAGGTTGCAGGTGAGAATGTGACGGAAATATCAATGGAGACGAGTGGTGACCTGAGTCGTCCTCATTGATCTCTGATGTCAGAAGGAGCAGCTCACTTTGTCCATGATGACCCCGGCGACATCTACTCAATGAAGATCTGTTGCCGTCAAAAAGTGTCCCCATGCAGCATCGGAGGGGCAGGGTGAGGGTGAGGGTGAGGGGGGGTAGGGTTTGGCATTAGTCCCGAAATAGCTTTCCTCCCGGGGAGTCATGTTTTCTTGTGTACGCTGTGTGACTGACCTTCCCAAATTAGCCTGACAGGACCCTCCCACCGGAGCGAGGGATAATGGGACTGGGACTCTATCAACCAATGGCACCTTGACCAAATGTTCTGACCAGAGAGAAGGGTCCATTGAAAGAGCTGCACAGTGCAGCTTTATTCACAGTGAGACCTGATCTGATCCTGACAAACATTCCTGAGAGAAAAGTTAGATTTGGCAGCCGATGTGGAAATGTGCAAACTTCTGCAGGCAGAAACCATAAACAGCTTCAGGATCGTGACAGATCCCACATCAGTCGTAAAAGACGAGTGACTCACTGATTTTTTCCAGCAGCAATGAGATTATGAGATGGATTTGTGGCTTTTCCTCATTGATGAATGGCAGCTCGAATTTCATTATACTAATAACTTCAGAAGATGTGGACTTTTTGAACCTTTCTGCGATGTGGCGCTGACGATAATGAGCCAACTAACAGCAGTCGGGCTGCAGAAAGAGCCAGAAGTAACACTGCTCAAAGTCAGAGCAGGAAACTGGATATAAATCTGTTGTTCTCACTGATGGAGGGAACATTTTCTACCTGTCTGCGGTGACGCAGGCACCTGTCTGCTACAGTCACACCACTTCCTGTTTGTGAGGGTTAGGGTTTATAGCTGCACGATACTGGGGTTTTGGTGAGTTGGTTCAACGATCCGCGCTTCCTGTTTGTCTCGTACTTCATGCCACCCGCAGCTTTGCCCTCATTTGCCCGTCAACACATCACCTGCCGAGCTGCAACCTGTCACCTGTGGAGGCATTTAACTCACCAGCACACCCAGAGAGTGACGACGAGGATGATCGTGATAGCTGAGGCCGAAGAGATGCAGATGATGGTCGCCAGTGCTGAAACACACGCACACGGTTGTCAAAGCCACAAATAGAAGATTTGAAGTCTATAAACATACCTAAGCATGGTGATATGATCACAATCTGTTGAGTAAACAGGCCACTCTGTTCTGTGCATGCAGATGGAAACTACAGCAACAGTCACGTACTCACCAAACACTCTGTCCTCGCTCATGACCTCCACATGAATGTTGACCGAGGCCGTGTGGTGATAGAAGGACGCCCAGCAGGTGTACAGGCCTTCATCCTGCTCTGTGAGCTCTGACTGGAAGACCATTGCATCCCTGTCCATTTGGACGGACGAGCCATCGCTCCTGAAACACAAGCGACCTTTAACTACAGACATAATTATATATTCTTCTTATTGACTAAAACCAACAGTTTCCTTCGCTTCTGGTCTCCCTCCCTCGTCCGTGCTGCTCCTTTCCAAGCCAATCTGCCCTCTGAAGACATGAAACTCCACAGTTGCACCACATATATAAAGTTTAATTTGTTTTTAAAAGGCTTGGCACTGTTGTTCTTCGCAAATGGAATAAATGTGCATTAGTCGGAGGCTATTTATTTTCAGCCGTGGATTAGAACACATTTGGTGCTCGAGTGTATTTATGGCAGCAGGATGTGAGCATGAGACTGACTCAAAATAAACTACTGTGCCCATGTTTGAACAGTCGGACTGATGGCACAAAAGGTTTATCAAGGCTTAGGCGCCACAGTAGGAGGAGTTTATTTGGTCTTTCATGGGATTGTTGACAATAAGAAAAATCTATCTCAAAACTTTGTTTTAACGTCAAAATGAAGCTGGATGATATCTAGACCTGCATGAAACATTGTTTAGCTGTCAACTGCTTTATTAAGCACCATTTGGGTCATTTTTCAAGAAAAGAAAACTCAAAATTAACTGAAAAGCTTTGTGTTGAGGACAAATCGAGGCATTTGACAATATCATTGTATTTTTTAAACATTATTTTCTGACATTTTAGGGCCCAGACACGCCAAACCGACATCAAAGAAATTGCAGCAATGGAGGCCCACTATTGCGCCTGTGGCTGCACCTGAACAAACAGCAAAGACTGCAGCCGACATCTAACTACCTCGTACGTTCTGTGGCTGTGTGACAGGAAAACACTCTCTCCACTACAAGGTGGTGACAGTCAGGTAGTATAATCATCACTCAAAAAGGGAAATTAGAAAGCTCTGGGCAGTGGATGTGCTGTTCTTATGATGAAGTATTTGTTTTTATTACATCCCTCCTGTTAAAATAGCTATCACCAATCAAGAATATGTCTGATGGAGGCAAAAAATGGCCCTGATGGAACAAACAACCAATATATTAGTCTGGAAAATAATAAACACATCAATCAACAGTGAAAATAATCTTTGGATGCAGCCCCTAATGAATGTCGTGGAAACAATCCAGCAAGTAAATCTTAAACTCTCAGTGTAGTCACTAATTTTAATGGGGAGAACATTGACTTTTGTGTGTACAGGTGCTTTCCTCCTGATATTTAGGAGGTAGATAATAAAAGGTACGCCACCTTTGACAGTTAAGGTTGTACTCTGGCACGTTGCCCTCGACTCGCAGCAGCACTCTCTGCTTGCTATGATTTTCCTGGAGAGACAGTCTGCGTGTGGTGGCCTCACCGCCGTAGCGGCTTTGCAGAGGAGTGGTGCGGTTGAGGACTCTCACAGAGGAGATGTCTGCAGAGAGAAGGTGAAACTCGCATCTGTGGATCCCTCAATGCATTTGTATGAATTTCTACATTGGCGTGCAGGTGTTTCTTGTTGTTGTCTGCTGAACTCACAGTATTTGGGGACGTGAAGCGTTTCCTTTGTGCTGCCGTGCTCGTAATGATACACACAGGTCAGGTTCTGCCCCTCGTGATGGGCCAGACTAAACTGGTAAGTCAGCCTGGCTTTCTGGATTTGGCCTTCGTACTCTGACTGCAGGGATGTTTGGCTTCGGGCGTTTTCGGGAAGAACCCAGGCGAGGTTGGTCCCGACACCCTCCCCTCGGCAGTCGCACACTGCCAGCCAGAGGGAAGAGTCATGCTGTCTCTGCAAAGACACACTCAGCAGATGGGCTCCTGAAAAAGAAAAACAAGGGGTGACGGGAAGAGGATGAGCAGCTGTGCGAGTGTGTGTCACGGAGAGGAATATCTCAGAGAGTGAAACAACGTACTGTGAGCGAGAACGTGCGCTGTTCTTTTTTCCGGCACCTCCAGGCTCGGATGCTCCACCGTGCAGGTCAAGTTCAGACCAGAATACAAAGAAGACAGGAAGTGCAGAGTGCTACGGGCTGACACCAAACCACCAGCCTGAACTTCAGTCTCTGACAGCCCGGTGATGTTGCTGTCACCGTCTCCAACACGCCAGGTTATGGTTGCTGCAGGGGCGACGCTGTCCACAGAGCAGTTCACATTTGTGAACTCGTGACCGTCTTTCCACTCAGTGTGGGAGCTGATGGTGATGTTTGGGCGAGCTGCGTTGGAAAGAGAAGTGAAACCACAGGAAGTGAGGGGTCTCTTTCCAGAAGAAGATAAAATCTATGGTCAAATACGTCCGCTACTCAGGCAATATTAAACATCCCCCTGATTTGTTGAACATACCGCAAAGAGGGAGTGTTATACTTCTGTTCTGCGGCTCCTCAAACGCGGGATGATTTATCACACACTCTGCAGTGAGCTCCCAAGGCGAGCAGGCAGGGAGGAGTAAAACTCCCCTGACAGAGTGGCTTCCATTATGAGAAGTGAAATTGAAGCAAGGGACTCCAGACACACCCTCCGGTAGAAGCCAGGAGATGTTGGCTGCAGGAACTGCATCGGCGGCTGAGCACTCAATCACCCGGCGTCCATCCTCGGTCTGCAAATCAACTCGTATGGTGGGAGGAACTGCGAGGAAGGGCGGCGGAGGGGAGACGGTCCACATCAATGTTTTATAGTCAGACAATGCAGGTAATGTATTCATCAAAGTGTTTCAAGGAAGAGTCCCACCTACCAGGCTGTATAACATGAGGTTTAACGGTGATGTTAAACTTCAGCTCCGCTTGAAGATGGTGATAGGAGAAGAAACACTCGTACAGCCCGGCGTGCTGATCCCCCACAGCACCCTGAACCCTGAGGCTGCTGTCTACCAGCTCCACACCCTCAGGCAAGGGCCCACCATCTCTGGAGGGAACACACACACACACACAAAAGAGAAACAAATGCTTCAGTTTAGCAAGATCAAAATATGGCAGTTGAATGCTGATTAAATTTGTTATTTCAATCAGGAAACACGTCAAAATCTGGTTCCTGCTGTCTGCCACTTGTGGTTTGGTGCCACAGAACGTGACACCACATCCTCCACGTGATATGTAGGTCGTTTCAGTCTACGTGTGCACGAGTAAAAAAAACAACAAAAAAAAAGTAGTACTAATGTCACTTGTTTTCTGAATGTTTTTACAGGAAAAATGTGGGATACTGTAAGTAATCAACCGGACAAAATATATAACAAAGGTCTGGTCTTTGGAGATGTTTTACATGCTGAAAATGTTAACATACGAGGCCTTTAGAGCTCGTCTAGATCGAATAAACTGTTTCTGCAGAGTAATATGTGTGAAACGCCCCTTTAACACCAAATATGTCTCACCTTTTGCAGGTGACATTGAAACGCGGCACATTCCCGTTGACCTGCAGGCTGATGGAGGTGTCGCTCTGTCCTTCCAGCAGCTCTACAGATTCGGGCTCTTGGACGTCGTCGCTGTTGCTTCCCAGCTCTGAATTCAACAGCTGAACTCCTGAGATATCTGCAGAACAGAAAGTCACAACTCGAATTCTGTAACTCAAAACTCAGCAGAGTGTTTCAAGTGTGATAATACTCACAAAAAGTTGGCAGTGTGATGACTCTTGAGACTTTGTGTGTAAATTTGGGGTGTTGGAACACACAGGTGACATTGTTGCCCTCGTACTTTGTGGCAGGGAGGAGGACTGAGCGTGTTTGCGTGTCGGAGTCTGTGCTGTTCTGTCTCTGCAGCTCTTCATCGCGGTCCAAAGCCAAGGAGATGTCAGTCTCAGGTCTCCCCCCAGATGAAACGCAAGAGACCACCCAGAAGTCACTTCCTCCGTCTTGTATCATCTCTGCTTTAATGGTCACATTTGGCCTCGCTGCCGAGCAGGAAGAAAGGCGAGAAGAGTTATTCTTTCACAGGCTTTAATGTTTTTTCCAGCAAATTAAAAAGTCAGATCGTCAGACTGAGGCTCAGGGTGTTTTTGTTGAATAGGAAGCTGAGGCCGGATGAGCCGAATGTTAGCTAAACACAGGCCGTAAGGGTCTTCTGCTGCTTGGGCTTTTGGAGAGTGCTGACTCCAGCTTATCACCTGTCCCATCTGTTGGCCGGGCTGCAGCTGAGAGCAGATGTCTGGCCCAGCTGCTGTCCAACCAAAGCTGAGAGAACCACAGGCTTTAATACGGGGGAATCAGCAGAGATCAGAGTCTATTATCAAATACATAAAAGTTGTGGTGTCATACAATAGCCAACCATCCCTGATGAGTAAGAGAGGTGAGCTAACACCTCGTTATAGCTCCGCTGATGGGGAAGAGCTCGTACGATGAAAGTGAGTTAAAGCACTTTGGCTTTAAAAAATTCCATCTGTTAACGCCTACATTTATGTGTGGATTTAACTGCAGTTAGAAAATTACCAAAGCTGCAGTTCTTCAATGAGGTGTGAACGCACCGCGGACAAACGAGCTGGCTGCTCTGGCTGATGCTAAGGGGATCATAACCGTGCAGGCTGCAGTATGAAAATTCACTTTTGTCCACGCAGGGACCTGGATTCTCTGCAAGTGCAGGTACAAATTACATTTCAAATTAAATCAAATTTCTTATGCGTGCTAGAGGCAGCGCATGTACTATGAGAACCAGAGCCCACATGTGTGTCTGAGGATACAAAACAAAAGTTGTGTGGGGTTTCTTTGTTTCTTTTTTACCATCTGTTTTTATGTCAGCCTTTCGTTTTTGTTTTTTTCCGCGTGTGTCGTGTTTGACTTCAAGATCCGTTTTCATCATGGGGATGAATGATGCCACTTAGAGAAAAAAATCTGTGTATCCATATGAATATGGTGATTCTCACTTCAAAGCTAACGTTAACTAATTTCTTTGGCCACTTGGGGGCAGCAGAAACAATTTGTGAGCACAACACTGATGCATATTCAACTTTTCATTAGTTACGGAGCAACATTAGTGTGTTTGTGTACATCTGGTAAATGTAAGGGTCAAGAGACACCAAACCAACGTCAGAGGACTAGTGGCGACGAAGGCTGACTGTGGCGTCGCCTCACGTTGCCCGTGTCTCGGCCAAAAAAAACGCACTTGAACACATCGTAAAGACTACAGCTGAGAGCAACCTGTCTGAGACGAAATACCTCCTCACACCAGCAAGTAGCGGTAGTCTTTATTAAACCACAGGACTCAGGTCTGTAGAGATATAAATTGTTGTTTTTAATAAAGCCACTTCTAATCAAGAATATGTCTGATAGAAAGTTGCAAAATGGCAAAGTGAAGAGGGCCCGGAGAAGAATAGGATGAAACTGCAGTAAATCACTGATACTACAGCGACAAGCTCAAAGCACTTTCTTTTTCTGATTCTCTTCTTGTGCACTGATTCGCTGAGTTGAGCACCCAATCAGAGTGACGTGGGACACACTGCATCAACTAAAGCCACAGACGATCACCGACGGCCAATTGTGTCAGGGCCCAAAGTCCAATCTTCACTCGCTTTTAGCTCTATTTTTATCCTTCAGCAACTGTGGAAAGAAATAATTGGCTCTACAGCTGCTAAATTCTCACCAGGTCGTAGTCAGCTCTATCGATTTTGTTTTTTTGCAGGAAAAAGAAATGCTGGTGAGGGTGAAGCAAAACGGAAAGGTGGAAGCCCGAAAGAGGCGCGAAAATGTTCAGAAGAGCTGAGTGAAACTGCACAGTCAGGTCATGACTCATCACTACGCCTGACCTAGTTTTTCGTGCTACACGGAGTCATCTGATCCATTGTTACGATGCTTTAATCCTGTATATTTACCTGAGAACTAAATACAGTGAGTGCGCTGAATTTCAAGCTCCGTCTCACTCCAGATTCTCTGATCGTGTGCTCCTCATCATGAATACATTAAAAGTTAAAAGCTGTACTATTTGAAAATGTTTTTTTTGAATGAATATTGTACTGGAGAAATACGGTCATTAACATTGCCTCCCGCATTGTGGCATGATAATCAGTTAATGGGTTGCTGCTGCATTACTGTGCTCCATATGCTCAACACCAGTGAACGAGTGCTTTCCCACATGAATGCATTGCACTGTGCCATGTGATTTATGGTCCGTCACTGTGTTTGTGGAGCAGAGTGAAAAGGAACGGCCGGAGTGAAAAATCAGCTGGAGAGACTCATTGTGTTGCGACATGCTGAGTCATGATGCGTGATTACAGATCTCTGCCCGGTGATGCAACACAATATGTCACCTCCCGGCGCAAACACAACACCGACACTCAGCTGTGAGCGTGAGCTTACTGTAGGTTACCACCCTCACTGTGGTGCGTTTGGGGTTTGGCAGGGTCGGGTGTTGGACCACACAGGTCACGCTGTCCTCGTCCAGGAGGTGGGTGGGGAAGTGGAGGTTGCTGCTCAGGGTGGAGGTGCCGTTCGGGTGAGCGGTTTCAGTCACGTTCACAGCAAAAAGGGGATCCAGGGGAGGAAGGTTGTTGACCAGCCAGCTGATCTGAGGCGGAGGCCTGCCGCCGACAGTGGAGCACGACACCGACTGGTAGTGAGAGCTGTTTATGGTCTCTGCGCTCACCAGGACGTGGATATCAGGCCGAGCTGTGGATGGATGAACAAGTAAGCGTGATGTAGGCGTGTCTGGGGTCAAAGCTGCATGAAAAACAGAGTGGTGCATTATTGTCTTGTCTTACCTACTACAGTGAGGAATACAAGCTCGGTATAATCTACGGTAGCTGTCGCAACCTCACATTCATATTCTCCCTCATCTTCCACACTGGACGCATTAATCTTAACTGTGAGGTTGGTGGCAGAGACTGGCTCTGAAAAACGTTTGTGGCTACTAAATAATTTGCCGGAACGATACCCCGCCAGTCGTGTTTTATATTTAGAGTGATACTGGCGTTTCCACAGGGCGCTGTCGACC
The DNA here is from genome assembly GCA_903131615.1 of Diplodus sargus. Classification (NCBI taxonomy): domain Eukaryota; kingdom Metazoa; phylum Chordata; class Actinopteri; order Spariformes; family Sparidae; genus Diplodus; species Diplodus sargus. Next base: position 4,406,650 of record CAEMYA010001060.1, read on the forward strand.
TCATCGCTGCCCAGGTATCGGCAGCTCAGGTAGGCGTCCTCTCCCAGGACCGCTGTGATGTTTTGCTGGACCTCAAGCATTGTTTCGCCCGCACCTGAAAAACACAGAGCAGCACAATATTCAATGACAATAAGAGGTCATAAATTCACCTGAGCAGTCCGAAAAAATTGCAAACACAAGCAAAGCAGAGGCTTCTTGAGGAGGAGAATGAGATTGTTCCTCTCCCTGAGAGGATGGACAGCTGGCTGATAGATGTCCACTGTTGTGCCTATGAAAGGGCTTTTCACGCATCCTTTTGTCTCTCACTAGTTAAGTGAAACTGTGATGGATGAGGCAGACTAACTGGGTCAGTGGTTAAAAGGTTCTCCGTCATTTTATCATAATTAGAACGTGCCAATGACGAGTCGATAGAAACAAGACTTAGGGCTGAATTCACAAAGAGTTGCGGCTGCTGACAGCACCATGAACTGACCCCATGGTGACACCCCCGGCCATGATAAAGTTACAACCAAGTCTGTGAAGATGCTAATCATTTTCACTTGAACTGCTTGTGGTTTGTGAATGAGATT
>CAEMYA010001060.1:4407225-4424098 GCA_903131615.1 Diplodus sargus
TTTTTTTGCAATGAGTTTTGTGCCAAATGTCTGCATTTTCCCACCATTTCATTAAGTGCAATTAGCACCAATATGCAGAAGGGGTGCACATCACCCTTTGCGGATATTTTGAGGGTTACATTTTTGTCTTAATTTTGCAGGATTAGTGCTTGCAAAAGTTCTCCCCTAAATGTGTTCCCAGAGAAAGGGAAGGAAATTTATCACAGGCCAAGGTTACACGCAATGTCATTCGCATATTTCGCTTGGAAAATCCTCCCATGTTGTGAGGCTTTGCTGAGTCCTGTGAGTGGAGGGCCGGCCAGCTGTGAATGAGAGAGTCTGGTGCAGAGCCAGACCATCTGGAGGAATAAACATCCAGAGTTACATTGGATTCTGTCAATCTAAGGGCGAAAACTTGCTTTGCATTCATGTGAACACACAGTAACAGTCTGCGGTCGTGCTAGCCTTGCTTTACATTCAATGTCAGCATGCTAACACGCTCACACTGACAATGCTAACATGGTGTTGTTTAGCTGGTAAAGTTTATCATAGTTAAGTTTAGCATAGTAGTAGGCTAGCTTTAGCTGATTAGCAACACAAAGTTCTGTTGAGCTAATTAATTTTGTTGTATTAAGTCGTACCCAATTTTGCATTTGGCGTATCAACTAAAGTTCTGTATTTGAAGAAAAAATAAAATTTTAACCTGATGGTGGCGCTAAATGAAACATCAAGGTGAATACTAAAGTGACTAAAATTCATCCTGAGGGGAACATGAAGATCTGAAGTAAGTCTGATGGCAATCCATCTAATGGTTGTTGAGAGATGTTACTCAGAACCAAAAATCTCAACCCTGTGTAGGTGTTAGAGGAGAAGCCAGGGGATCACAAAAGTCAAAAAGATCCATCCTCTGGGGAACATGAATATCTGTATAACATTGTTGACCAAACCGTACTGCAGAATTTGAGATATTTCACTGGATAAGGAAGAATTTTGACCTGCTGGAGGCACAGGGTGATTCTCCATAGTCATGAGGATTCATCCTCTGGGGACCATGAATGCATAAAAAACAGAGTTGCAACACAAATACACTCATGAAAGTATAAGTTAAAGATGGACAGACTCTGTAATAAAACTCAACGTGCTGAAAACAGGAATTTCTGCACACAATGACACTTGACAAATGTGTCCTGTTCCCCTCAGTGTACATTTAATAGAAGACTCCATTATGTTAATGGAATGAAAACAGTCCAAAAGTTACGCCCTGATCCATACCCAGACACCGACGACCTCTTCCCTCCACACTTGAGAAATCTGCCATGATTAGGGGAGGTTTCAGAGGAAGGGACATTTAATAGAGCCTGACAAGTTTTAGCACCAGCAGAGAGGACAGTGTGCAGACTCCAATGCATACCAAGTCCTTTTCATGCTGCTCCCTCCGCTGACTTTATCAAAGTGCACTCGAGGACACAGTTTGTTCTACTGAATCCAATACTTTCTATTCTATTTCTATCTAGCTCCAGATGAGTGAAACGATGACAGCAAACTGCTGCACTGCTTCATGGAAAAGCATTGAACCTGCAGCTAGCTGCTGCACTCAGAGCTGTTTGCATCAAACACCATTAAAGCTGAAATGCTGTTGGTCTGACTATACATCACGGCAAATGGAAACAATGTGGAGAGCCTCCAATCCTTTAAAGAGGAAAGGACACAGAGGGAGAGAAATAAATATGCTGTATGGGTTCAATTATGCCTCGTGGGTTCATAATTCATTTGCCCTTGCAGGTTATTGCCAAAATAAATGTCAGCCAAGCATAAAAAAGGCACACCTTAAGGACACAAACTAAGTAATAACTGAGAAAGAAATCAGGTATTCATGCACTGCATCATATTTCCTGAGCCCCGGGGGCTGCTTCTTCTCACCAAACTGCAACCATCCACCCGTGGCACATCACAGCAACTCTTCCCTTCCAGCAGACTGGGGATGTGGTGAACAAATAAGACTTTCGACTCTTTAAAAAACAGCTCTTTTCACACCTTTAATCTTTCATCTGCGGCTGAAGTCCCAGTGACTCCACAGAAACAAAGACTTCTAACAGAACAGTAGGATCTTTAAATAAGTGCAGCCTGCAGAGGGTTTTCCCCTTACACGCAGAAAAACCCCTTAACGACCCTCGTATTTTAAATTTAAAAGGCTGTAAAGAAACTCGACGTGGCTTCAGGTGGCACCGCTGATCAATAATAATGAGCTGCCAGAGTGACAACACCAACATGTCATCAGCAACATATTGCACAAATAGTTATTATTAGTGCTCTGGAGATGCATCCAGCACGCTGCTTTATTGCCCGTGTGCATTTATAATTGGACTAATCAGTAAGGAAAACCATAGCAACACTGTTTAGTGTGAATGCCACAGGTTAAACAAGACCTCACGGACCAGTAAAAGAAGCCTATAAACAGCTGACAGTCACAGACGGATTGTAACCCTGCAGACTTACCCAGAATTTCCAAGCAGTGAGCAACATTTAGGACCAGACCCAAAATCAACAGCCATGAGCATCCCATCATGGTGTCACTGAGTGAAAAAGGAGGTGGACTGGCTGTATGTAAGGCTTAAGGATATTTAAAGTGTGTGTGTGTGTGTGTGTGTGTTTTCTGTGGTTTATGGTTGGAGGTACACACCCTCTACAGCTGACATTGACGTGGGTGCATGTTCCTTTGTGCGTGCCTGTTTGCTGCCACTCATACAGCGCATAAAAAAAACACTTCTCTCGTCTGCTCTCTGAAACAATAACTCTTCAGAACGTCTGCAGATTTACACTTTTTTTTTTCTTCTCCGAGTTGCCGGTGCGCTATGCGTCTGCTCAGTAGCTAAGTCACCACATGCAGCAGGGTTGCCTTGGGGAAATGGTAAAGCCATGTATCATTCGTACCGTCCCGTCCCTGCTGGGACACTCAGAGCCGGTCCTGTCTGAGAGGCAGCACCAGCTCCTGCTCACACACTGCAGTTTGGGAAATCACTCACTTCTGGGTATTGTTTCATGGCATTATGCTCCGTTAATTCACTTTGAGACTGTGTGGGTTTTTGTTTTTGCTGAGCACCACTTCTCACCCGGCAAGAGCAAAAACTGCAGAAACAAATGTGGGTGAGAAAAGGTAAAGACGTGCAGCGCAGGGGCTCAGCAGCACCGCCTGTGTGAGTTTGCCATCTTTTATTTCCTGTTATAGTGGATCAACTTCAGCGTTTAGTCACCAGAGACCACAGTAAGGAAGACGGTGAATGAATTGACCGGACGCGTGCATAGAAGCAACATCACACTTTGACGGAGTGTGGTTTGTAACGGCTTTTTGAATCATCTGTTACGAAACTGGCACCGAGACAAAGTGGGTTTTACAACAAAGAAAAATAGTCGTGTCATCCTCTTTCACTCTCAGCTTCACAGACACTCATACTCACTACTATCAGCACTATACAAACATACCTGAGGCCAAGAACCTTTAATACACTTTAAATTCAGGAGTTGGACCCCTGAATAGTTTATGTAAGTGCAGAGGAAGGAACACGAGCAACATTCAAGATCAAATTCAGATGTTCAAAGGAAGAATTCCCCCAAAAATGTCATTTACTCAATGGACTTGTTTTGAAACTTTAAAAAACAACCACATGTTTTTTGTTCTTTAGAACTCATCAAACATAATCCAAGTCTTCACTGTAGCTGCTAAACTACAAGCATAGTGCGCACCCCGACTGAAGTGGGTGAACAAGCTTGATTGCCCTCCGAAGGTAAAAAGAACTTCTTTTCAAATCAATTTGGGATCTCTGGGCGTCAGGGGGAGACTTGGAGTATGCCAGATGAGCCGTACGGAGCCGTTTTATGTTGTTTTTGGTTGCTCTCAGAAACGTGGATTATGCCTGAGGACTGTTTTTTAACAAGTTCCCATTTATTTCAGTTGTTTAGGAGAAGGTGAAACTCCAGAAAGGTTTTGTGTACTACTAAACTTCACCTCACTTCTGATCGGCATGACGGTGAGGAGATAATGACTGAATTTCCATTTTTGGGTGAACTTTTCCTTTAACCCCTTATAAAAGTACTTTGTTCATGCAGATTTCACATCAACATCCAGTTGAAAGTTCTTCAAAGGGTTTGAAGAAAAGTGTTAATCAAGCCAAGTATCCTATCTCGGTTCCTTGTTAAATAATTTTGTTTAATAAAACAGATGAAAGGAAGCAAATTAGTGTCCACAGTTATCAGCTTCTGAACCGCACAGATGAGAGAAGTTCTTCTGGCACGATCGAGACAAGATTACGTGAGAGGATCATATCTCCGGAAGGTACCGCACAGTTCAGTCCGTTACCAAAAGTGACACGCAACATTTGATTTCAAGGGCAAACACTTGACACGGAGACAAGTTTATCTCTTAAAACCCGGTGTAATCACATGAAGATGGAGCTGGTGGTAATTTTTCCAGCTAGTTAAATTACCTGAAGTGGTTATTCCCTCAGGGTAGGCGGAGGTGGAGCGGAGTCTGGAAAACCTTCCGTCTGTGCCCTGTACTGTCTGCGAGCTAATGTATTTTTCTGACAATGAATTGTTAACGTTTCACAGACAAGGTACTCATAGGTTTCACAGATGTACCACTGGCATCCCTTTCACCTTGCTGGCTTTCTCTTTATCGGCCTCTCCACGGACACGCGTGCGGAAATTCAGCTGGAGAAAAAAAAGGTAGTTGGTGATCAGCCAGTAATAATGTGTGTGTGCAGGAAAGCACCAGGAAAAAGGTTGTGTGGTAACCTACTTAACTCAGTGGAACCTTATCATCACTTTCTACAGGGGAGGAAAATCACCGATCGTCTGCACCATCTCGTCCTGCTGTTACTCATTTACAGCTGAATTATCACCAAACCCTCCGGCAGTTTGTCACACACGCTGATTCCTCGCTGACACAAAACTTGATGGATAAGCCACTATCGATCTGAGCCACAAACCGGTATTGGCCTGTGACACCGCTGGCAGTCACGTACAAAGAGAAATTAAAAAATAAAAGAAGTCCATGTATCAGTACAATCAGCACGCAACTCCATCTGGGCTTCTATATCTGGAAGTACAATCTAATACCGCTTACGTTTGAGGAGACATGTGTGGTCTGCATGGACGAAGAGTCTGGTTGGAAAGGCCACTCGCTCACTCCCCTGGTCTGGAAAACAAATAGGAACAAAGGTAAAGGAGGTTTTAATGCGAAATAATCTCTCTTTTTCTTGGTTGAAGCTTGCCTTGGAACACATCTCTAAATGTAAAATTAAGCCTTACCTCTTTAGCAGGGACTTTTGAGATATTGTGAGATGAAACGTATTTAAAATAATAGCTTGATATTCTGGGAAATAAGCACGTTTTTCCAGTCTGCTGACCGTCCTCAGCGCTTTGTCACATTCACCCTTTCACACACGCCATGCAAGGTGCCAAACTTGCGATTTAGGGTTCATTATCTTGCAAAGTGATACTTTGACATGCAGTCAGAGGAGCTGGGGAATCAAACCAGCGACCGTCAGATTACTGGACAACCCCACCGACCTCCTGAACCACAGCCGCCCCGAGAAGAAATAACAGGAGAAATATCTTACTGGCTTTGTTACCGAGAGTCAGATGAGAAGACTGAAACCACTCAAGTGTGTCTGGTAAATATGAAGCCAGTACTCGTTAGCTAGCTTACTTTAAAGCTAGAAGCAGCTTGTCTGTCCAAAAGTAACACAATCTGGCTCCAGTGCCTCTAAAGTTCTCCAATAAACAGACTTTATCTTGTTTCTGGATGTGTGCAAAATCCAAAGTGCAACAAGAGGGCAGAGTGAGGATAGATGATTTCGCCTGTTTTCTAGTCTTTATGCTAAACTAAGATAAGCTAAGCTAAGCTAGCAAGCTGCTGGGGTTGCAGATGTCAGAGCGGTTTTGCTATCTAACTCTCAGCAAGAGGGCAATCCAAACTCTTCACATATATTTAATTTATTCTACTTGTATCAGATATTTTGTTCTTGAATCCTGTGTGCTCTGTGAGTTTCATGATCTATGTGACATCTGTTGCATGGCTCTTACTGAGGTTTCTTCCATTTTTTTCATTCCATGCTTCCTTTTTTGGGAGTTTTTCATATTTAAATCGAGGGTCTGAGGACAAAGGGTTATGTTCACTGTAGGCTGCAGATTGTAAAGCCCACTGGGACAATGTAATTGTGATTTTTCGGGCAATAAATACAAGTTGACGTGACTTGACTTGATGTTTTAGGGCCTAGAGACACTTATCTTAAGTACTAGCACCAAAACGTCAACGTGTGCCTGTACTGAAGCAAATTCAATGAAGATAGGTGCGTCAGTATTATCCGACAATTCGTACTTCAAAAGTGCAATATTTTTTTTATCACGATTGGATTATCACTACTGATGTATCAACATAAAAGCAGCATTTCATCGTTATAGCTTGTACTTTTATCATCTACTTCCTTATTAGTCATATCAGTTTCTATACAAAAAGTGATATACGCAGGTTTGATCGATTGACTGATAACACCCGCTGCAGACGAACAACTGCTTTGAAGTGACGACCACAGGAAAACAGCTGCACCCTCGAAAACAACGACGAAAGAGTGACATTTTGTCAACAACATTTCAGCATCGCCTTCACGAGCCTATATGGTGCATAAGAGGACACACACAACGTAAAACTCATTCACAAAACATCCTGACCTTGTTTTTTAAGAGCACATAATGGCCACTGATGCATTTTATCAGCTCGTATAAAACATTATGCACCCATAATCAATCATGACCGTCTCGTGAATGTTTATGACTTATTGTCTGACAACCTTAAAGTACCTTTAATGCTTTTCAAATGCATCATTCAACAGTACGAGAGACAGAGAAAACTTTCATTTTCCACATTTCACACAGCGATGAGTCGTTTTTCATTGTCTTCTATGAGAACTTTGTGACTCATACTGAAATACTGTTACTTATAATTTCTGCAACTGTCAGAAAACATGTTAAAGGTCATTCAACACATTCATACTCGAGCTTCTTGTGTTGCAAAAAGTAGAACATCTGATGCAACTGCAAGCACACTGAGTGGGTAAAAATGTAACAAATGCTCCTTTTATTCAGGATTAAAAAGCTTTCAAATGACGGAAACAAAACTGCACATGCAGCTTCTTAGTTCTTTTCTCCGTGTGAGTCACAACTTCTCTGATCAATCTCGTCTTCTTCTCTGATGCCCCAGTGTGTTTTAACGGTCGACGAGGCCGGGACGCTGAGTGCTTAATGGTTATTTAGTTGGTGGGAATTACTCAAACAGAGATGCTTCTGATGTTCAGGTCATGAGCCATTTGTGTACTTCAACAGTTGAGGCCGGACTGCTGAGTGCTTAATGGCTGTTCAGTTGATGGAAATGACTCAAATACACTCATGAGGAGTGGAGAGGCAAATCTGCTCATTACAGTAAGTAGAAGATGGAGCTTGGAAGAGGGTTTATGATAAATGATGCCACTTTGAAATGTGTTTCAGGGAAGTATATCTCTTTGTTTTTGAGTAACTGTGATGTCCGGCCAGCTCAACCCCGAAGCTCTGGTGGCCCATGTGGGGGACGGCAGGATTAGTCTCGTTCCAGGGGTGAAAAAAGAGAGCTGCTGGCAGAGCATCAAGTGAGAATGTAAGTGAAATGGACAGCAGATGGCTCTGGTTCGTGCACCGGTTGTTTGGGACCTGCTGAGCATGGCTGGGCCTGTGCACCCCTCCAGACCTGGCATCCGTCCTGGCTTCCCCCTCAGCAGGACTCTTGAAATCAGCAGGCTGTGAGTCTGTGCTAATGCAACCTGTACAACTCCCACCAGGAGAGGAGGAGAGGAACTGAAGCCCGTCCAAGGAAATTATGCCATTTAGACCGAAAGGAAATCTTCACAAGACCCCAAATCAAGACCTCTAGCACGTTACATTTCGGACGTGATACACAACCAGTTAAGGCAACAACATTTGAATCTCATAGACTTCCCATCTTGTTATGATACACAAACCACAAAGCTGTTGTGTTGTTGTTGCAGAACGGAAAGGCCACACCTCGGCAACCACAAGTGGCCTTGTTGAAAAGATCAACCAGCGGTTAAGCTGCAGGGTTTCTTAAGACGACTTGGTTGTCACGTTTTTAAAAGACTCCCTAAGGTTATTTAGGTGAAATTCAACAGCTACACAAACCGACAATTTCAGGGGGCCTCCTTAGTTTCACACAGCCACTCACAGCAAATCACGATGCCCGCATTTAAAAAAAAACAGAGAAACTGCCGCCAGATCAACACAGCTTCCTGTGACACATCGTTTTCAGGATGTCAAGTGTTAAATAGGTAGAAGTGCTGAGAGGTGAAGCATTTATGTACCTTCATTAAAGAGCCGGCGGCATCAAGATGACAGGAAATGAGTGGAAACAGAGAGAGATATTAAAAGACATGCTGCAAAGGTCCTCTGCTGGACTGTTTTTTTTCAAAATTTCAAAAATTTGGTAAATCCATCAACAGAGTGTGAAGGAACAGTATGTCAGGGAACAGACTCTTGAATTTTTCTCGGACATGAGCACAGTTACGGTTAACCCTCTTCAGGTTGCCATATCTTACATGTTGCACCTTTAACCACTGTGTGGGCGCTCCATTATATTCTCTTTTCGATTAAAACTTAGGCACCTACGGTTTGTGATGATGATCATTTGGCAGCTAGATTTTCAGTGCTTGACTCGGAGGTTAGGTGTAGACCAACCAGGTGTTTATTTCACAAAAAGACCAACAACAAACTCACACTTGGTTAGACATTGGTCTCAGAATGAATCCTACAGACAACAGGTGTCATGTGATCCAGACAGCGGTCACACCTGTTGGAAGCCTCCTATGGTACTAACCTCAACCCCCGCCAGAGCATAGAGAAGTGTGACCCTTAACTTACATTAAAAACTACAGAAACACAACAAATACATACAAATCTGTCCTTTTTAATGTTAATGTCAACTTTAGGGGCAGAAATGGAACATGACATTCATAATTAATGTTTTCATTCGCGTTTAATCACCTGAAACTAAAGAGCCATTCTGTTTTTGTTTCCTTAGAATGAGTCTTTTATAACTACAGGTCCATTTCTAGTTTCTACAGAAGGCCCGAACGGACAAACCAAACACTGCTGAGATGAGGGGTGTTTAGTTAGTTTCATCTCCAACCAAACCACTAGGTGCCATTTCAGCCCACACACTGGGCTTGTAAACATTAAGCCACTCAATTCAATTATTTTGGAGTCAGTAAAATGTAATCCCGTCTTGAGATAACCAGACTGGCCGAGTGTGTTCTTCTTCACAGGGCAGGCCATCACTCATTACAAAACATCAGGAGGATACGTTTGTTCCCCCTCCAGGAGGAGACGCAGGTTCTGGTTTTTGTCATCTTGCGCTTTGACTACCACAACTTCCTCCTCACTGGTTCGTCTGCATTTGTGATCTGTTCTCTGCAGCTCATCCAGAATGCAGAAGTGCACCTTTTCTTCAACATGCTGAAGTTTTTTTCTTGGGCGACCTGCACTTGTTACCAGTGGTCCCATTCAAGACAGTGGTGCTTGCCTACAGTGCTGCAAACGTCTTAGGCTCATCCTGCAACCCTGATTACAATAGAGTTGGGATGCTGTGTAAGACATAAATAAAAACCACAGCTGTTTACTGTCCAGGCTCCACGATGGTGAAACAAGCTCCCTGTTGACATCCGGACGACAGAAACTCTATACATTATGTTGTCCCATGTGACGACTCATCTGTTCAGACTGCCCGTAACAACTCTGTTTCTCATATTGCAGTTGATGTCCTTCTCTGGTTCTTGCATCTTTTGGCTGAACGCACTTATTGCTGTTGTTCTGGGACAAACGCTGCCGCTAAATTAATGTAATGTACAAAACACACCTACATCATCAATCTCAATGAAATACATTCAACCCCAAAAGGTTTGTGCAATAATTTCCCCCTGTACTGTATTAATTTAAACAAATTGATGAAGTGCAGATCTATGTAATGTGCTTTAGCATTCGGGTAATGAAGCCGACCTTCATTACAGCGTCCCCCATTTGTTTTGTTTTGGTTTATTTGTTTGTACATCTTCAAGGATCCTTTGGATTTAAAAAAAAAAAAAAAGATCTTAATGCAGCTCTTAGAAGAGGAAGATTTCTTCAACCATCCGACGGTAACTATGAAGTTTATAGAGACATTGTGGTCATGAAAACTAAATCATTGCGATGGCATGGTTAGAGTTTGGCAACTAGAACACTTGTTTAAAGTTGGGGAAAATTTGTGGTTATGGTTGATAAAAAGACAAACGTTAACCTCTGACCTGCTGCATGTGAGTCGGTCTACATCCTCACTTTCTGCCTTGCTACAGAAAGGACACAACACTTCTTACATCTGAACTGAACCTATGACGGGGTCACACACATCATCCTCTGACTCTCACCGTGAAGCATTTACGCTGTCTTTTGTTAAATATAAACCTCATTTTCTGCTATGATTTGTCGCCCTGCAGATGTATTCGTGACAAAGTTAACACTCGACTGTGGAAGATGAAATATTGGCTCTTGCCGTTTTGGAGATGCCTACTGCAGGAGGTAATAAACGAGTTAAAGATGTTGCTTTGGTTGACAGCGAGCTCTTAATTAAAGCAGTATGGGATAATGAGAGTTCACCTCCTCTCAGGCATGCACTGCACTAAACTCAGCTGACACAACAGAAAATTCACATGCAACCTTAGACCTGAGGGACAAATTACTCTGGCACCAGCCAGGCAGGGACTGTGCAGGAAGGCAAGCAGCGAATCAATACGCTTTTATAGACCTGAATCATGCCTAAATGTTGCCTCTGAGCTCTGATGCTTTCATTTATCTTTGTGTCTCATGGAGCGCAGAGAGGAGACACTCGCACACATTCAGACCGCCATGATGGAGGTGATCATGTTCTACCTCTATTCTGATCATGTTTTATAGTTTTATAGAGTCCAGTCCACTTTAACTCTGCACAGGTTCAGCTTACAAAACGTAAAAGACAAAAAGGGTTTGATGACAACTTCGTGCAACAGGACTGAGTTTTGGTTTCCAGCTAAACAAAACTCATGGCTGCCATCTACGGGCACAACTGATAACTGAGTTGTGGCATCTAGAGGCATCTATTGTGCTTGTTACTTTATTCAACAGTCTTATTTTCCCCACAGATTGAGATGATCAACACAAAACAATAATCAACACCTACATTCTGATGTTTTATTATAGACTGAGCAGTGAATAAACTAATCCAAATCAGCTCCAACTTTATCAGCTGCACCATAAACGTGTTGAACACATTATTGTACCAATAATTACAATCCAATGTTGTGATATTAATCATTGTGAGACAGGTGATTCTGCATAATAAATACTTTTGCTTTCTGTTATTTCAAGAAAATCTTGCTGCGAACACGTACTTCTACTAAAGAATTTTGACCTGTAACAGAGTATTTGACAGTATTTAATCGTGTGCTTTTGTTACACCAGAATGAGCATTTTCTATCTTCAGAAGGAGGAGGTTCTCCTCTACAGAGACGGCGTTGCCATCTTTAACCTCACGACTAGATGACGCTTAATCTACACATGCGACCTTTAAGTGAATTTTGCTGCTAATATTTTCCCTTTTTTTGCTGAAGAGTGTGTTTTTCTACACACCTGGTACGCCCCTGTCCCTGCTCCACACCTCTACCTTCTTTACCTTTGTTTTCCTCTTTCTGCGCCACTCTCCTCATCCTTATCATTCGGCCCAGGTGGCTGGTCCTACCTGTCAAATCATGCCATTGGTCCCTTGTGCCATTCTCAGAAAATCGATTGGTGGTCACCAGTGCCTGTTACAAAAACAAGAGATCTACCAGGTGCATGTTATCAGGCAATCAAATTAGTCAAGGGGAGTGCAGACATCAAGCAGTGAGAGGAAGTGCAGACACAAACCAATTTCCAACAATAAAAGCATGCTATACAACAGCACAAACTCATGCAAATAAAAACACAGCAAGCAACAATATGAAATACTTAAAAACTGTCACTTCTGCCCTTTGACAAAAGCATCGCGGCACAAAGGAAAACTCTGTCATTGCACGACCAAAACATTGAGGCATTGATTACCCTGGTTGCTATCCCCGGGTAGCAGTGGAGGAACTGTGGAAACTCTACACTGCAAAAGAAAAAGAATGAAAGGCATTCACTCAATGGAGAGTCCTCCGGCGTTATGTCAAAGTCTGTTCTCTTGCTTTCTAGATCACAAAGAAACAAAACCTGCACACATATTAACAGAAGCGGGTGTTTTACTCTGCCGTGTCATATCACTGAGATCAGTGCAGTGTTACAGTGATTATTTGCTTTGGACAGTAGCCAGATTGCTAGTGGTAGCCATGTTGCTAACGCTGTCTTTGCGAGAGTGTTGCCAGCAGTAATATCACATGGAAACCTAAATGACGGGAAAGTTGGAAAGTGTGTATTATTATTCTGCAGGACGGTCACCTTTATTTGCACCTCTCACAAGAGTTAGTGTCACTGATCAGATCAGATTAATCTTAAACCAACCAAGCACACAGTATGTATATTTAAAAAGCAATTGTTTATTATCATAAATTGTGCCCCTGAGATGTCAAACACACACACACACACACACACAGAAAGGGAGGCCCTCAGAAATCCCTGTGGCGCCTCTTGTGTACGCACTGACCGCTCAACCAGTGCATTCCTGCAGCACACTGTACTGCAGGACCGCCCCTGTTAACACAAGTCTCTACAATCTAAAGGGACATTCCCACACTTTTAGCCTCCAACAGGAAAAAAAAAAATCATATCTACGAGCGGTTATCAATAGTTTTAAAAGGAGGCGTCTCCAGTGTCCCTGAGTGACCGCTTTCTCTGCCTCTGCCAGTAACACGCAGCCTGACCTTCACTTTACCTACACTGACTCAGCATTTGCTGCTTAATGTTAAGTGATTATGCTGCTGGTGACGCCCGCTGGGTGTGAGAGGCATTTGTCAGTGATCAGTCCTGCTTCTCTTAACTGTGATTTAAAAAGCCTGGAAAGCCTGAGGCCATAAATCCATCTGGACTCACTGATCAGAAACTAATTGATTCCTGTAATGAGTAAAGGTCAGTGATGAGCACTAAGTTATGCCTTATATGTTTAATGTGAAGCATGAAGTCCCTTTAAATAGTGTATACTGTATTTTTTTGCAGCTTTTTCCCTTCAAAACTCACATGTAAGGTAGATAGCTACACTGTCCATTGACATATTGCTGTAGTTATGAAAATAGAGCTGTTTTTTCACTTTTAAAAGTCTTTCTCACAGAAAAAAGGCAATAATTAACAATAAACTGGAGAAAGAAAGTCCAGAAACACAATATAGGAAATATAATATTGGCTAATGTTTTATCATCAAGTATCAGCCTCTAAAACCTTACATGGACTCCTCAGTGAAACACAAGCTACCATGGTTTAACATTACACCTTCAGTTTACCTCACAGGACTCTGTGTTCTTGCTTATATTTAGATTCGGTTCATTTCAGGGTCAGATGGACCTTTTGAGCTGAAAAGACTCACATGAAGACTAAAATTGTGATACAGGAAGTAAGGTTAATATCAGAGGGATCGGGTGACAGTGAGTCAGGCTTCAGTGTCTGAAATGCATCTGTATTCAAATTCATTGATGGGTTTCATATTTTCTGTATTGTGTCACTGCTTCACAGACTCAGGAAGAAATGTATGTTTTATTCATAGCAACAGAGAGTTGTACTAGTCATGTCTAAGATTTTTTTCAACATCCGTCAGACTGAATTATCTCAATCATCAGATGGACTACAGTCAAACTTTGTAAAAACATTCATGATCCCCAGATGAGGAGCCCTGCTGACTGTGGTGATGGTCCAAGTATTGGATACGTAACTATGAAATGCTGCCCAGCTATTCACGGTCCTCAAGATAAATCCATGCCAAAGCTTTTCACCTTGCTCCATCATCAGGTAAAAGCTCAAACTTGGCTGGTTCAGCCTCATCTGTAATTTCTTCTAGTGTTGATTGTTTAGTGCAAATGTTAGCGTGCTTATGCTATTATGTTGCTGAAAGCTTTACAGTGTTTACGTACAGCCTCACAGAACCGCGAGTGTGGCTGTTGACTCTTAGTCCTGTCAAGTTCTGTTCTACTCAAACTTGAGCAAATAATGCATTTGTTGCAGACTTTTTTGGCGGGATCACACACATTTAATGTCCCGGTGAGTATTTACGGCAGCAGCAGGTCAGTGTATGTGGGAGTGACTCAAAATAAACTCCAGGGGCCGTGTTATTTATACTGAAGGAAGACGTCGCCTAGGGCTGCAGTGTGGTTCACTGATGTGTTTTTGAGGGGCTGTAAGGCACAGAGGAGGGAGGTAGGTCAAGCTTCAGCTACAGTCAATATTCTACTTAACTGCAAGAATCAATTAATATTGGTTTTGGTCTTTTCATGGGACATTATGCAGTATGACATTGGGAGAGAGAGAGGACTTTAGTGATGAACCTACAGACAATTATCACCTGGATCTCAGCTCCCCTCGGCCTGAAACTCTCACTGCTCTCATGGCGTTGTTTTCAGCCGCAGTAGGACACTGATTCTAGTTTAAAAGTTTTAAACATCACCCGCTCAGCACCAAACAGCAGACAGACACAGCTGGCGACTAGCTGTTTGACACTATGGAGTGTTTAGCAGCTAAAGAGCCAGAAAGGTCCATGAGTACGTGGTGAAGACCAAAAATAGAGCTAAAAGGAAATGTGTAAATTGGCATCTGTTTGCTCACAAAATCAAAATATTTATGTAAAAGTTGATTATAAGTCAGTGTTGTGCTGCTCCCAAGCCATCAAATAAAATCAGTTATTGCAGGTTTGAAGTTCGTTTTTATGAGTTCTCCAAAATTAGAAATCAAAGGAACTCAATGAATTATACATTTCTCTGACTGGAACTATTCTTGAGATTATTATCCATTCATGAGGGTATTTATCTTTACAAAACTGCATACAAGACCAGTAGACGACAGTGCAGAAGTCACTTGTTTGTTTTGTAAAGTTGACCGAAACCAACTGTGAGATAATGTCTAAACCCAGAGACACACTTTCTGCGCACAGCTGCAACTCCTTCGCCAACATAAACACAGCCTGACCAGACTGCAGTGACCTCTGTCCTTGCTGGTGTCTTGGTCAGGTTGCGATGCACTCCCTTATTATAACACATATGAGTCTCTCCTCATATATAATTACTGACTCCCTCCTCCTGGCAAATAGCTGTTTAATGACATCTCAAATTTTAAAGGAAAAAAAAAGAGAAAGGAGCTCTAAACTTCTATTTTGAGATTTACATTGCACTTAATAATATCATGGGGGGGTAGGGTGGACATTTTTGTGAGTAAAGTTGGTCTGGCTGGAGCCAGACGCAGGGGCCAGACAGTTTTATTGCATTGTGGGATTACTAGCTGGCTGAAATGAAAGTGTATCGTCACGGCTCCCAGACCCCTGATCCTCGCGACTGCTGAAGGGCCACTGCATGACCTCTAAAGGTAACACAGCCTGGGGAGATTCTTATACAAGCACAAACACGCGTTTCTGCCAAAATAAGAATGCTGCGTGACATTCGGTCCGATATCACCACAGGAGACACTCAGACGTTCGGCCAATTAAGAAAGAAAAGAGCCCTGACTGTGCAGAATGATGTGGAGTTACATCAGGTGAGATTCTGTCCAGCTGCAATAAAACTTTCCTCGTAAAACTGGTCTTATAATGAGTAAACAAATACACAAAATGCGAAACTAAGACGAGTAATGTGTCATTTAATAAACCTTTATGTATCCAGTTTGTCTCTTGAGATAATTACGTCTGTTTCACAAGATAGATGGGGCCAAAAAAGGCAGCGCAGAAGTTAACGCACAGTCACACACAATTAATTTACAACACTTGGGGAGTAAAGTAAAACAGAACCTGAGAAGCATGAAGAGGTGAAGCTTGAATATTCAACACAGTAACATGACTTGTGGAACACTTTTTCATGTGTCTGAAACTACACCTCAAAATGCTCCATTCTAAGTAAAGTTTATGCACTGAGAGAAGTAAAAGTACAAGTTAAATGTCCTTCAAATATCAGAAACTGGCTGAGGTAACTTAACCTTCATTTTGAATTCTCATCATGAAACCATCATGTTGGGGATTCTGGATGAAAATTAATGCTAGACATTAAATACAGTGAAATACAGAACCCTGCTGTTGTGTAGCTAATATTAGCGAGCAAATGCTACTAAAGTTGCATCAACATTACTAATGCTATCTACAGTTGATATGGCTGATGCTAGCTAACTTTACCCAGCAAATATTACTAATGTTGCTAACTCTAGCTAACGAACATTAACGCTGTAGAACTCAGCTATTCTCTGGTTCTTTTCCCCACAGGCTACAGATACCAACAGAGTTATAGATAGATAGATAGAAATACTTTAATGATCCCAGACTGGGAAATTATTATATAATAATAATTATATTATATTATATATTATTTATATTATAATAATATAATATATATATATATATATACATTATTATACTACTGTACTTGGCTCACAAATGTTTTCTTACACAGACATAAACAAAACAATTATTTATATATTATATATTATTTGAAATGATTAATTCACAATCATAATAATGTTTTTCAGGAAAAGAGATTTTTTTCTTTCTACACAATCTATCGATGTTTTACTTTGAACAAGTGATTTTTTGACATAAAAATGTTTTCAATATGACCTTTAAGTCACAAAAACAAAGTGTTGTGAAGCCAATTTC
>CAEMYA010001060.1:4424368-4467167 GCA_903131615.1 Diplodus sargus
TTGGCTCACAAATGTTTTCTTACACAGACATAAACAAAACAATTATTTATATATTATATATTATTTGAAATGATTAATTCACAATCATAATAATGTTTTTCAGGAAAAGAGATTTTTTTCTTTCTACACAATCTATCGATGTTTTACTTTGAACAAGTGATTTTTTGACATAAAAATGTTTTCAATATGACCTTTAAGTCACAAAAACAAAGTGTTGTGAAGCCAATTTCTTTTTGAAAACAGAAAGGCTTCTAACCTTATCAGAATAGCACAACACAATATGAAATAGGAGACAACATGCTCTAGTGAAGAGTAGGACTGTATGAAAATGAAATGTTTCACATCTGACAATTAAATGGTTCTTTTTAAATATTATATGATACACCGGAACTGATCATTTAATCATATTAACTGCTGAAGTTTCCAACTTACATTCTCTTTTGTGTCCAGCTATCTTTTCGTCCTTTTGTGAACATATATTATGTCATTTTATCGTCATGTGTTTGTTTGTTATTGCCTGTATCTACTCAAATAGATTAAATAAAGTATAAAAAGTAAGTTGTAGTTGGTTTGTGGAGGTGGAGGTGGAGGTGGAGCTAAGTCTGACCTATTTTATCTACTAGGTTAATCTATAATGATGCAGCATATTTTACATACAAACCATATACTCTATATGTATGTTGTGGAGTGGAAGTGTACGGTAACATGGTTCCTCAAAATTACATTATAAGCCCAGTACTCTAATAAAGGTATACATTTTACTCTTGTTGTTATAGGTTTTCAGAACTTTCAAAAGACGTTGAACTTGTAAATTATTTCCAGCCCTGCATCCGGAGTATGAAAATGCCGTCTTGCCAAGTTCAGACCCGACTGTGGAGACACTGAAGATTATCAGTCTGGATAATCTGACATGAAAGCTGTAAGAAATAACACAAATCATTGTACAGAACTTCTTTCCAGATGAAAACATACACACGAATCTCCATCTATAATCTTATTCATTCCAGTTAACACAAATAAATTACATGATAAGTTTGTGACCCGACAGTTAAAATAAAACACAGAGATGAATGCGAGACAAGATCAAGTCTGTGCTGTAGCCGAGCTGTGGCCAAGAATTTAGTCCCCCCACCACCAACTCCTCACATATTTGGATTTCTCATATTTTACTTATTAAGTTAATTGTTTAATTATATTTTATGGAAATGCTTTCGTTCGATTTAGACCCGATGTGATCTACATGCCGCTTCAAAGCCTCTTCCACACTGCCAGGAGTAAATCTTTTTGAGGATTTTGGTTTGCTTCCTTCTTCATTCTCTGACATATCATCTGGATCATCTGCAACGTTTGTTGAGTTTCACACATTTAGAGGGAGGAGTGGTACACAGATTCCTCTGGAAACATTTTTGATGGTGTAAACACAACTGAACAAAATCTATTTCAAAGGCCCTTATGTTTTTTTTGACATTTTAACGCAGAAATGTTGCATATGGTATCTTTAATTGTCACATGTAATTACCTCGGTTGCTAAAACCCCAGATTCCAAGAAAATGACAGAGGACATATTTACCAGAGTAGTCAATGGTAGGTTCCTTTTTCCTTCCTCTTTCGTGAATAACGGAAACCATATCTTAGAATGACGATGATAACTTGAAATGGCCTTTAGCTTCCGTAAGAGAATGCTTTTTCTTCTCCAGCTCCATCAAGTGTTTGAGGAGGAATGTTACCTACCTTTTCAGCGCATCATCATCAGAAGCAAGACCATATACACATATAAGTCGACTATGAGAGCAGCTTATTGCGACCCATATTGACGTTTGCTGTCAGGTGGCGATCTCTACTGGCTTTAATAATCATTACAGCAGCGTAGGAGGAAGTCATCCTCGTTCCCAGTGCCCTTTCAAGACGGGAATCATGTGGGATACTCTGCCTCGGTGTCTGTGTGAGAGTTACAGAGGGACAGGGATGTGTTGTTCTGATGGTGTTCACAGTCTGTCAGCTAAACAGATCCTTGACTCATCAAATAAAATAGAATTGTCCCACATTTCAATGCACAAAGCAATGTTACAGGACCAAACAACAGTAATGTTTTCAGCATCTTATATAAGGAAAAAAATACCGCATCCATACATGGAAAAGTGTCTGTCATCCTGTCTGTCCTACCAACTTGGTCACATTTCTGCACGAAAAACAGCGCCTCTCCCTGGCAGTTGAATGCCGGTGATTGTGTGATGTGCACCAGAACAAAAAACTTGAAAGCTGTCACCTTCCTCTGTTGTGTTGTTGCAGTTCCTGTCTCTGGAAATTCATATTGAAAAAAATCGCTGCAACTGTCAGCCCTCCCGACTGAGACTTCAGTGAACTTTCCCCCAGAAAACAGCATCGCTCTTCGCAGGAGCTGAAACAGAGCGTCTCAGACAGAGGGGGTAATATGCTATGAGAAACTGATGTGTGTTTGGAGCATTAGAGCGTGTGAACCTATTCTAGTCGTAACCGTAAGTGAACCTGAAATGAACATAATATGTCTCCTTTCCATAATTATAAAATACACCATATTTTGAAATGATGTAACATCTTCTTGCAAAAACAAACTTTGAGCACACAACAGAGGTCATGTACGCCTGTCACTATCCTTCAGTGATCATGTGGTTTTAGAAACAGTGTATCATGCTGTGTGGGAGTCACTTGCAACTGATCTCTTCAGGCGTTGAAGTAAGAGGATGTGTTGACCGTCTGCACTGAAGGTCATAGAACTTGTTTTTGAGCCTTCAAAGTTAACTTTAATTGGTGAATATGATAACAGAATTCAATTGAATTTGGTTATACTTAAGTTCAAGCAAGGGTCAACTGCATCGATAACATCATCTGCATAGACATGAAACTTTGCTGAATTTTCCAGTATTGTCTCTTAAAACAGAAAACAGAAGAGGTACTATTATAGACCCCTGTGGTACACCTTTTCTTAATGATTTTGGATGTAGTTGTCAACACAAAAACGTTGTGGCCTGAACTATACTACTTTTTTCTATAATTAAATATGAGTATTTTTCCCCACTGAAGCAGTAAAAGCAGATGTGAAGTCTGACATCTCAGAAGGGAAGTAAAGGTCAAAGGTCAGCATGTATATCTATATTCTCCTCCACACCATCACACCTTCAAACTAATGGTGCCGGAGCCTCTCACCCCCTCTTGGTCCTTTTCCAAGTATCCAACCCTTCCCCCATTCATCCGAACAGTAGGCATTAACACGTGATTTGTCAGCGGGGAGCAACCAGGGATCATTACTGCCAATAAACCCGAGTGTGCATGAAGGTTCAATCTGACAGGAGGGATAAAAGGTGGAAAAAAAGGTGCAATTTGTTGGAAATCCATTTCATCCCGACGTGAAGTGGAGAACAGGATGAGGCCCTGGTTGCTTTTATCTACAATCCAGAAATGAAATGAAATTTAATCAACCTTTTATTTCCCGTCCTGTTGGCAGAAACAGTGGAAATGTTCTGTTTTATCTTCAGCTGTCTGTCTTCTCTCCTTCCTCTGAAGCCACGGGGGCAGCAGCCTCCAACTCCTGACCGTCGCAGCGTGAGCGCAGCGCTGGCCAGTGTTAAGTCTCAGTAATTAAGACTTCACGCTGTTCGACTTTAAAAGCTCCTAAATGGGCCTCCTGCAGCCGGCCGTCCCTCCTTGTTTAATGTAATTTATTCGATTTGACATGAGTTGTGCTTCACCTCATCCTCGCCTCTCCCGCAGCACAAGCCCGTGTTGTTGTTGAACAATGGAGTTCCTCTCCTCCTTTTGTCTCGTCTTGCTTTTGTCATCGGTGCTTCTGTGTATGATCGTGGCTGTGTTTAATGAAGTCATAAGTGCCTCTGTTTTTAGATTAGGGTAGATGATTAGGAAGTCAAGTGGGCAATCAGGAAACGATTATGAGAAGAGAAAACAAGTCCAAGACAGAAAGAGGGAACGTTACATAAACACTGTACACACTCTGTACAGATGTTGGAGACAATGCATGATTGTTGTTTCTGGCCCGTAATGACACTCAAGTGATTGAGGATGTTTTTGGTTTGGTGATTAATCACAATCAATTAAAAGATTAACATCTGCACACGGTCTCCCAAACCACCAGTTTATTGAAATATATTATGAAATCCCAGCCCTCTATGGAGCCCCAGTGTAAAAGCAAGCACCATTTCTGTCACTATCTGTGTAATGTGTATCTATTAATTAGTAATCAGTTTGTTGCTTCTGGTCATAATAATAATAAAAACAATACTAATGATTAAAATGATAATAACTTCATTTATAAAGCAGCTCCTTTTATAAAAATTGAGGTAAAGAACAAATAAAATGTCAGACACATTAAAGTAGTTAAAAAAAGAGATATAACATGTAACATTAACTTAACACCAGCCTGAATAAGTAGCTCTTAATCTGATTTTTAAGTATGAATTATCTTTTCTGCATCCAGAAGGACTTTAGTTCAGCAACATTTCTTAGGTGAAAGACTGCTGTCCTGGCCTCAAAGTTCAAAAGTTTTTTACATTTGGTCTGGTGAGTCACATCCCCAGCCAATTCAAAAGTCTTTCTCTTGCGTTCAGGTCCGAGCAGCAGTATCTCTGTCTTGTCTTTGTTTAGTTTTACAAGATTTTCACTCCTTCATTGTTTAATCGAGATAACAGGCCAATTTGGTTTGTTGGCTCGACATGGGAGAACATTTTTTAAAGTTAAATATACGTATTAGACGAATGAGGTAAATGCCCCAGATGGTCTGAAATGATAAAGGTTTTAACACTACATCTTAACTCAGGCTGCCAGAGTCAACACGGGTCTTCATTATTACACAGTAACCAGTGTTATCTAAAGTTGGCTAAAATGTCAATTGACATTGTGGATTTCAGGACTTCAGACCCCTTTGAGGCTCCAAGGTCATGGGACAGGCCCCCGGCTTCCCAGTTGGCTTTATGATGACAGGGATAGATCACTATGAGCCCCGCCTACGGAGATAAAGATCTCAAAACAATTAACATTTCAAGGTACGTTCAGTGAAAAGTCAATCAAAAGGACACTCATCTCAAAGAGGGGTACACGAACAATAACACATCAACTACAAATATATGAAAAACAATGACAAATAAACATGAAATAAAGATGTTGGCTACTTTAAATTAAATTATAGCTTTAAACACAGACCAAGAGGATTATTATTGAATTGCTTTTTGTCATGTAAAATGTATAAATCTTTCCATTTATGTAGTGTACCAAAGTAAATAAGAAAGGAAACACTTTAAAATGTCTCATCTCAGGGGGTGAATGACAGAAGATGGAAACAAAATCCACCAAAGAGATGAGAGGAGTCTGCACGAACAGACATACTGTAGTTAAAACATCAAAAACAAACTGGTCATAAAATTGAACAGATTAGTCTCTATCTGCTTCAGATAAGTGAATGCTGTCGGCCCCTGCTTTAAATCACAGCTATAAATCAGACATGTTGGGGTCGGGGCTGATGTTGTTGTAACAGTAAAGCACATGTCCTGACTGTAAGCCCCAGCTTCAGTGATACATCATCCAGCCGAACAGCTGAGCGTGACGGGCTTCGTCTGCCCCGTCAGATAAAAAGACCGAAGAGGAAGGCTGTGAAATACAGGCAGCAAACACAAATCAGAGCCAAACAGATGACTGAACACTGGAAAACACAAACTAGCTGACGGATTCATAAGACGCTGAGCTTGTTGGGGCCTGATGTGAGGTGAGGTTTTAGAACCACTCATCTGCTCCAAGGACCCGGAACTAAAAACAACAGCCGGCCGGTGGTGGTCTGCAGGCCGCTGAGCTCTGACACCGAGGCAGGCAGCGGTCACATGACGAGCTCACGTGCACACATGCTCACAGTTGGTGGTGGCAGAGCAGGCGAGCGGGCGGCTGGTCCGGCTGTCAGGCTGCATCCACACCACCAGGCCCAGCTGTTCACGTGAAGCATGCAGAGGGAGCGGAGGGCGTCTGGACGGTCAGATTAGATGGAGCTCGTTGGGCCTTGTGGCAGACGCAGACTGACGGACGCGGGCAGGTGAAGGAGACGGAGCGCTAACACTAAAAATAACAACAACAAGAGTGGACGCAGAGGACAGCAGACGGACAGACAGAAGACCCTGAAAGTGATAGATGGTGGAATTCTTACGTCAGTTGGAATTTTTGTAGCCGTGCTCACAGCGTGGAAATGTCGCTCAGTGAGTTGGTCCAGTCTGAAATAACTCAACAGCTACTAGATTTATTGTCTTCAGAGTTTGTCATTTGTCATCCCCAGATGATGAATAGAACAGATTTCAGTGATCACCTGACTCTGCCTCTAGCGCCACCATGAGGATGACACCTGTGGTTCAGAGTGAAATGACTTGATAACAATTGAATGCATTGACATTGACATTCGCAACAGATATGAAAGAGGACTGCAAACAACCCTGGTTTCCTTAAGTGACACCAGCAGGCCAAAACTTTCACAATAAAATACCTCAATATTTGTGTCTCTGTTCCTTTCATGAACCATTATCAAACTTTCACTGAGTCCCTGAGTTTCCCTTCGAAATAATTACCAGGATAATGTTTGGGTTGGATTTGGATTAGAAGGGCTGTCACGATAACAGATTTTCTCTACACGATTACTGTGAAGCAATATTACTGTGATGTTTGTCATCTCCTCTCTGACAGTCACACAATGTGGTACACAAAGCTAGCACAGTGTCATCTACATCTTGTTGTTTTCAGTTACAGAAATGATTTTTCAATATCACAATCGTCATTATCGACACCCCCCCATCAAGCAATACGATTTCATTTTGCATGTGTAGACAACAAGAACTTAATTCCTCATGTCGCCAGACTCAATACAATGATCTGCATTGTAAACATTAAAAAAATAGGTGATGCCAAATCCCTCTATTTGTAAGTGAATTTACGATACTTTTCTTTAGTACAGCTGTATGAAATGTGTTTTGTTGTATTTAATGCAATTCGTGCAACAAAATAGAATGAGAAGAACTTCTCTGTCACAAAACACTTCTCGGTTCTCTTGGAGAAGGTGGATACAAATTTTGGTCGCTCGCAAATATAACATCTGTGTTTCCCAGACAATAGATTCAAATGACTTTTGTGACCATGTGACCTTTCATGCAGCACCAGCAGCAGTTCAGAGAGAAACGTCGAGGCAGCTGTGAGATTTTCTACAGACATTCATGACAAGCCTATCATCTCGGGTTCGGACCGAGACTATAAGAGAGAGGAGGCGAACACACTCAAAGCATTTTGATTAGAAAAGTCTGTAACGCCAGAAATGTTTCTCCTCATCCCAAAGAGCCAACCGTCTGCATTAAAAGTTTATGCAACGTCACGTCACGTCACGTCACGTCACGTCACGTCACGTCACGTCACGTCACGTCACGTCACGTCGGGCCACGTCGCGCCACTTAAAAGCTGCAGTCAATAAACTGCACATGCATGGTTGAAGTACAATCTGTGGAGAAACATTTGAACATTATTTGGGGCAAAGTCACTGAACTTCACAAGCGTTTCTCATCAGGTTTGATTGTTGATTCTATTCATGAAGTTGTTGTGTCCAAGTGACCGTTGAAAGTGAAGTTATGGCTCTCTCCACGGTCATTTGGATCGGAGCCCAGTGTAGTTAGCTGAGAGATATCTGCCCGGGATATCCTGACATCCATTGGACATATTCCCCTGAAACTTGTTACAGATATTCATGGTTCCCAGAGGATGAATTGCGATGCAAGCGTGCTGACCCTTAGCTCAAACCACCGCTGTGTCCAAGTACAGCGATTCTCTTTCTCTGGTTGATTGCATGAAGTAAACTCCCTCCAGGCGTGTCTCATATTAGTCATATTCGACAGACTTGTATGGAGCTGCAGGCCCAGTCCAGTCCTCGCTGTGCTCAACTCTGCTCCATTATCTTGTGTGTCGCTGTATCCTTATTTTTATATCCTGTGGACATTTCCCAGGGTACGTTGCATTGTTTTGCGGGGATTAAAATTCACTGAAGATTATATCTGCTCCAGCACTGCAGAACAATGCCGGGGGGAAGTGGGGGTCTCCCTGTCATGGCCCAGTAAGACCGCTGCCCACCCATTCTGATCAGAGCCTGTGTCATGCCATGAGCCCAATTAGAGGCTGATCCATAAGAAAAACTCTGGGTCGCATATGTAAAACCATGTAGCTGTCTGCCCCTTGCACCTCAACATGTGCATGTTTTAGTCTTCAGAGGTGCCTGTTACTGCGGTGGGCGGCGGAGATGGTCAGTCTGCCAGGAGCTTGAACGAACCTATAGATATTTTCTCCCCGTCCGCCGTGTTTAGACCTTATTCATTAGACCCCAGAGAAAACCACTCTATCATCCCAGTTTACTTTCATATTGTGCAATAAGATATGCTTCTCTCAGTGCTTTTCCTTAAACTGTCTCTGGAAAACTCTCTGAGTCAGCAGAGAGAGAGAGCGTTCCAGAGCAGCAGCAGAGTGAGCCGGAGCTGCAGCGCATAAGACCTGATCTGTGAATGGGCCTCAGTGAAGTCTAGAGTAACAATGAGGCTCATCGATGAAAACCCTCATTGTCTTTGCTCTCGGTCTCAGGGGAGTCACTGCACAAAGGGGGTTTTGTCACGGTGCCCAAACCTCTCGGCTTTGTCGGAAGTACACGTCCATACTGCAGACGAGCCGAAGCTCACTGCTTCAAGGTGATGGAGGGTTTGTAAATATATCACGACACTGAGGAGAGCTGGTTCTTCATTTTGGTCGTAGATTTTAGGTCAAAGCCAAGCCATGCTGATGAAATACTGCATCATTTGAAAGCTCCATTGCACATCACAATGAAACCTACACTTGTGGCTTGTGAATCACAAAGGCAGACTGAAACAGTAGCAGTCTGCAGACACACAGACCAGAGTTTCCCAGACTTATTCTACATATTTTTCTTTACAAACTTTGAAAGAAAGAAAGTGTATTTGTCTATTTATTTTTGCTTTACAGTTTGAACTTTGTACGTTTCTAGTAAATGACTATGTCTGCTCATTTGTTTACTGTGGCCTTTGCAGAAAAAAAATAAATATAGCAAATTAAGCATTGAAAAACAAAGAGAAAAACCAAAGACTTTCTCTGCTGAGTTGGCCCACTTGTCGTCATTTGTATTTTTCTGAGCACTGAAAACAATCTGAATCCCTGAACCTGCATCGATGAAAGTTTTCCGGTCTCTTGCCTAAGTAGAAAAGTTGGTATGGTGAACTGAAGTTGCTTATTTAGAGATCTAGCAGATGTGGAGCAACATTATCAGCTCCGATACTAACTCTGCTTTAAACTCTGCGTTTGGTCTCTACCATCTCCTGAGGGGAATATCTGGTTATGAAGTGAAAATCCTCCATAGATTTGTCACTATGACGACTATGAGCTGCACTAAACAAGCAGCACCTTTAACATCATGCGTACTGTGTACTATTTGATCCACCGGTAACATAAGAATATTGATCATGGCAACTATAACTCAACGTTCAGTGTTCCCATTAATGTATTAATAGTCGCATTTTGAAGTATCGCATCAGAAAAGGTTGCCTATGCCACCATCTTTTAAGCGTAGCCAAGTTTATTCACTCCAAGCCAGTTGATTTAAAGCGGCTATAATACGAAGCATTTCAGAACTTCGCTTCAAATTTTCTTGGCAGTAAGATGAAAACACAGTTACAAAGAGAAGAGAAGAGCTACTAATTGAAACCTTTCAAACCCTTTAAAATTCGATCACTATTCTCTCATATAAAGGGACTACGCAAACTGCTCATCACTGACAGACTTGTATTTTTTCCCCGGTGCTCGTCACCCCTTTCTCAGCCACAGGTGGCTGCTGCCCTGACGCCTCACACACTTCACACCGAGACGAGGGCCGGTGAGACCGCGGGCCATGTGACAACATTTTTGTTGTAACTGCTCCGCACTCTCCCACCCTCTGCAGCATTTCATTATTTCCAAACCCATGAGCTCAAACAATTTGTCTGTTCAGCTCAGTCAGCTGTGGCCTTTGATGTGAGCTCCCCGGTGCTGCGTTCGTGTTCATTAGCTAACAATCAGTGTTTTTGCAGAGGAGAGGGAGGAGGGGGAGGAGGGGGAGGAGGGGCGCCGGAGAACAAAACAGAAGTGGCCACCTCTGTTTTCTTCTGGTCTGAATGAATAAATCATGAAAGGTAACAAAAGAAAACAACACATGCAAGAAGAGGCATTTTTACGAGAATAGTTTTTAAAGGTTAAAGTTTGATATTAAAACCCCTCTCCAGTTTAACTTCTTTGGGTGGGGTCTGAAAGAATGTTTCAAGAATGGACCCTCTGCTGTTTTACGGGGTAACAAAACTAAACACATTTGCTGACGGATTCATTAAGTGTGAGAAGAAAAAAAAAAATGCCCCTCGCAGCCATCTGCCAAAAACTTAAGAAGTGAAAAGGAGAGGTAACCCAAGCCCACCAGCACGGCGTTATTTACCCACACCGCCTGCACAAACATGCAGATGGTAGCAGTGATGGATTAGGCAGAGGTTATCCCAGTCAGGCAACACCGTGATAATAGAGTGAGTGCTTTTGGGCTGAGGCGACGTGGACGCCGAAGTGATGAAAGTGACGTCCAAGAAGGGAGATTTGTGTCCAACATGCCACAGAGGATTAAGTATCTGGTTTCTCCTCCTGCATTTAATCTGGACCAGAGGGGACGATTGTCACTTTGCTAAACAACACATATTGATAGTGTGTGCGTCACCTCCAAAGCCAGGTTAACACTGGGGATTAAACACAGGCACTTAAAGTGGGAGGGCTGGGATTAGGGATGCAGTTGTGAATTCCTTTGTAAATGTTTTGAGGGCATAATTTGAATCCGATAAGACAATATTCAAGGAGGCGCATCTCACTCTCTGAGGACTGACGGCTGACAGGAGGGAGTTGTGGGTGGTCAGCAACCGGCCAAGTCCACGCAGGTGTGACAAGGAAAAAAAAAACACCCTCTCGCTTCATTCTGTGAACCGGTGATGAAGAGGGTGCTGAGTTAGACAGGATGGAGGGTTGTGTGAAATGGGTCAGTTAGCTACGATCACAGGTGTGGACAGTGGAAGAGGCTGGAGGTGACAGAGACTGATGGCCACCGGCCTCAGAGACAGAAACACCTTCACTTCATATGGGAAGAAAAAGCACTCTAAGTCTTTGCTATCTTTTTTTTTTTTTTTTAAATCTATCTTGCGTATGTGTAGCTCTTAAAGTTGCCATATCACATCTTAAAAACTCCTGCAATGGGCTGCGATTTAATCATAAATATGTCAGTTTTGTTTTCTGGACAATTTGGCCTTAAAAAGACAATACAAGTCTCAACATTATGAACTCTTCTCAAAAGCATTTCATAAATACTGGGCAACAAAAACAACTATTTTGTAATCAAATATATAAATATTTATGTTGTGACAATAATGTAAGGATGGTATCTATTGTTGTCTGGTAAGTTTATAAAAGTACACCACCTCACTGTAATGCAGCATTTAAAACCAGCAACATTTATGACCCATTATTTGAACAATGATTGTATTATTTGAACAATGACGAAATGTGATAATGATGAATTGACATGCCCGAAATAAACAACATGAATGAATGAATTACGATATAAAGATATCCAAAAAGATGATCTACATTCTCATCCATGATAACGATATCAAATTGATAAACTGCCCAGGTCTACATCTAGTCTATAAATATAAAGAAATCACAAGTTTCCAAGTCCCATTGTGTCGTATTTAGTTTACTTATGTCATGGCGCCGGCTCATGAGCGATGACAAAAAGGCTGGAGATGCTGAAAGTTTTACAAATGTATGAATTAATAGACACAAACATTCAAAATACATACCAAAGATATGAGGTGTGTTATCAGAGTGTCAGCCAATGAGGGAGTAAATGTGATGGATGCAGAGCGCTGTAGTGTTTAACTATAACTACTAACCAGGCCGAAGCCAACTAACAGGATCGTGGTGCCAGAAGATGGGATGAGGATGACGATGAGACAGAGAGAGAGATTTGTGACTGCTGGATCTGTGGGAGTCTGTCCAGGTGCTCCCAGTTACCTTAACCAACCCTGCACCCCAGGCACCCGCAAGACAGCAGACAACAGAACAAACAAAGGAAAAACACACACTGACAGGAGGCCATCACACTTATTCTGTCTGTACAGCCCCGAACCCAAAGATATTCCAATTCAAATGATATAAATGAGAAATGTACTATATACCTTTAAATGTTATAGTTACGGTTGAAAATGGAAATAAATAAGTTTGCAAGTAAATCACCTTGAACTTTGCTTTGGTTTGTTGCAAACTGAAGTAGGGTTTAGAGCTTTCATTTTTTTTTTTTTTTTAACACAATCTTCCTCAGTTTGCTCAGTTTTTCATGTGAATTGTTGAATTTCTCTTCCAAGCTCCTCTGAAGGAGAACTCGTCCACGTTGTAGATTAAAAGTGGGGACTGAAAGTTTGCCGTTGACCTTGGAAACAGCAGATGACAAAACAATCTCACCACGAGATCAATTTAGTTGCCGTCCTGCAGTTTTAGATTGAGTCACGCAGCCGTCCTGAGGAGATTCGGGGAAGACTGAAAATTAAACACCTACGACCAGGAAGAGCTAACTAAAAATCATGACATTCATCAAACAGCTACGGTTTGTTCCTGCAGGGGTTCTGTACCGTTTAGTGAATTATTTTTTTGTCCTCCCCCGTGTCTCCCTGTACAGCTATAGACAGATATATGCAATCTACATATCACATTAACACAGTATTCCCCTAAAAACGCTGATGTGAGTTAAAAAAAAACGTAATAAAGCAAAACAAAAAAACCCTCCTCTCTGAAAGCAGAATCCCAGGACACGTTTGAGTGCAATAATGAAGGTCTTTTATTGCAAACAAAAGGAACAAAACACAATCTACCGCACTCTCATCTCTGATTCCTGCGAGACATCAATCATTCAAAGAACAACATACAAAATAATTGGTCAGAAACTCTCCAGAACAAATACAAAATGCAGTGAAAACAGCATCGCCCTCTAGGTTATCATGAGCTCCTCAAAGAAGAGCTAATACTCTGTGAAAATTACAGACCTCATACAAAAAAAATAAGATTTTTTTTCCTCAATAATAATAATAATAATAATAATAAAAAACAGCCAGCATATTTACAGGACAATAATATTTTCTATGATTCTGGCTTGCCTAAATTCCCAGTGAAACTTTACTTATTAATTTTCTCAGTAACCGACTTGTTACACGTGTCCTCTCAAAGAGTATAAGGCATGACAATCAACCTTTTGTCTATTCTGACGTTTCTGATAACAGCAGAATCTTAAATATCAGGATGGAAGACATGTTAATGGACCAGTCAGTCCTC
The DNA here is from genome assembly GCA_903131615.1 of Diplodus sargus. Classification (NCBI taxonomy): domain Eukaryota; kingdom Metazoa; phylum Chordata; class Actinopteri; order Spariformes; family Sparidae; genus Diplodus; species Diplodus sargus. Next base: position 4,437,815 of record CAEMYA010001060.1, read on the forward strand.
CTCACGAGCATCCTTTATATTAACGCTTTCAGTAATTGTCATTTTTCAAAGTTTTCTGTGCATTGCTCAGCCCATCTAAGGCACCGACTGTTCAGTGGGGGGGAGGGGGTCCAGAACAAACTGTACACGAACGTATAAATCAAACAGCTAATCCTACGCTAACCTATTAGCATTATGTACATGTGTATAAACATTAGTGATGAGAAATAATGAGCGTAGTAGTGAAGCGAATAACTTAATTTACATGCAACCAGTTAAATGGGCGACCATTTCATCATCACCTCAGTCCATTTTGCTTGAGAGACGAAGCAGGGAAAAAAAAAGAAAGAACGACAGAGACAGCAGTTTTACCAAGTAAGTAACAAGTCGACGCCGATGAATCAGATGTGTGCATGCAGACACGAATGCGCAATAAATCATGGAGTCAGAGCACTTTGGTTGCCATGGGCGATGAGAAAAAAAAACAGAAAAGTTAATTGAAAAGCTCACGGTTTGAGGTGAAGACTGCTCTTTGGATGTGGGCCGCAGTGGCAGATGTGTGGCGGCTGGGTGCGTGCGTGCGTGCGACGATGAGAGTGAGAGCGAGATTAAAGTAGTTTATTCTCAGACATCTAAACCTTCGGCCAAAGCCCTGGCATGGGAAAGTGAGGGTGGAGAAGGGTTAACAAAAATTAAAAAAAAAGGGAGAAACTGCAACCACAATCTATAAAACCCCAATAAGAAAGCGCAGACCGCAAACTTTAGCCAACCCCCCCATTCTGATCCAACTGTAACACACATATATGGTTCCGTCTTCGAGCAACAAATACCCTGATTGACTAAATGGAGATCTTTCCAGAAAAGGGTTTGTTTTTCCTTTCATGCGAGGCCACTTTGATCCATGTATCATTCCTGAGGAAATAAAAAAAAAAAAAGAGGGGGGAGGGGGCACTAAGTGGAAAAGCGTAAGGTCAAATCAAGCAGTGAGAGATGAGATCACTGATGATGTCAACTCTTTTGTTTCTTCTTTAAGTCGCTGGGTTTGTTGTTTGTAGGAAAAATATATATATCCCTTGGGGAGCCATTACACAGACAGCTCAGACCTAGATGGGTTTTTTTTTTTTTTTTCACTCACGGATTAAATTTCTAGTTTTCCATAATCGCTGTGTATCCTCAGAGGAGCTGCCGAGGAGCCAAACCCCAACATTATAGCCTGTTCTGTGATCAGTAGTGATGTCAGCCGCTCAGTGTTTCCAACTCTTCTGTGAGGTATTCGCCCAATCGTACTTCAAACAAACTGAAGCTGAGGGATCGTTTATTACTGCCCCTTATTTCTGAGCTCCCCGACCTCGTTTTCAACAACCATTTTGCTTATTTACCGTCATGAATCACAGCTGAGGAGTCTCGAGCGGGAGCAGTGAAACTGTTGGTGGTTAATGGAGCCACATAACATCAGACGATGACAGCTGTGATAGTCACATCTGGTACTTATAACACGTTGCTTTGATTCGGCGTTTAAAATAAAAACTATAATGACCAATTGGTGTTAGTCGCGCAGACAGAAATCATTGGATACAGAGGAGGGTAAATGGAAAAGACAGCGATGCAGCCTGTTATCATGGATAAGTGCAGAGGGCCGAGGCCTCATTGGCTTCCTTTGATGTGTACTGACAACTGTAATAACAGAGTTGTGCCTTTCACTGCAAGGAGTGAGCGTATTAACACAACTCAATAATGATGATAGTGTGTTTGGTAACAGTTATAAGCTTGAAGTCTAGTTCTGATACTATATATGGTCAGCATTTCTTCTGTCATAGCCCTTTAACTTATTCACGGTAAGGAATTATCGAAATATCTTTACAGTTTCTATTGGCAGTGGCGAAGTCCATCATTCCCACACAAGAATCAGACTGCCCTCCTCAACACAAGGGATTCAGTGGAAATGATGCATGACTTCAGTCCAGCACGATTTGATCTCGATATCAGCTTCACTGTTTACTGTTTACATTCTTTGACACTGTGTCAGAGTTGCATCTGGTAACCGAACGTTTCCTTCTGTCGCTGGGTGGTTTTACTGTGAAGCCCCCACAGGAGAGTAGTTGTCACTGTGTTGAGCGCAGAAAATTGTTCGGAAAAAATCCGTCCACAAAACAAGACATTTTTTGGCACATGGCTGCAAGTTATGACTAATTTCATTATCAATAAATCTGCTGATTGTTTTCTGTGTTTTTGTCTCTTTTTGGCATATAAAGTGAGTGAAAAGGCAACTAAACCAATTCATGATCAAAAGATCCACTTGGTCTAAGATCTCTGGAATACTAGCAGGATATTATCATATGTGCATTATTAACACAGTATTTCATTTTTTAGCATCATGGCTTTGTCAATACTGGTATATCGCAACACCCTTGCTCAAAGAGTCTTCATTTGATATCATAAATGAGAAAGAAAAGCATCAAATCATTTTTTTGTTTTCTGAAAACAGAAAATGTTTTACAAATTTGCTTAAAAAATGACTGAAACAAATAATTGTTTATCAGCTAATTCATTAATTGTTGCCGCTCTAAATGTTACTGGATAATTTTTTCATTTCAAAAGCAAGTCATGAAACAAGACGGAGTTGCAGGTGACAACCTGAAGGTAACTTCAGTTTAACCTGCTGCTGTTTAGAAAACTTCTCACGCCATTTACACGCAATTTATTATTGACTGACAACTTCATTAGTCACTGTATTTGGCTGCACTGAAAACAGATGCACCACATGCTCCTCTTATATGTCTGACAAAGCGGTTCAAGTTTGCAGTTTTAAAACCAAAACTGGCTGTTGCTAGACAAACCACGGGTGTCGCCAAATCAGTCAGGACTGTAACTGAAGGATAACAACGGTAGGATCAGAGATGTCTTTAGAATAAATAAGCTAAACTGAAGCTGAAAGTACGAGCACTTCCACAGGGAGTGACCTCTTTTACTCTGTTGTCATCTTTGCTGTCAGGTGACAGGCTTTCTGTTTCATGAATAATTTACAGAAGATACTGAAAGTTTGCAAAAGCCACTGAAGAACTTTACCAGAAGTTTAACAAGGGGCAGTTTTTTTTTTTGTATGAGCGTCAGTTTGCTTTTCCCTCAGTATAATGCCTGTGTAATCTCCCTTTTAACCATGTGTCTGACAAACGTTCCCTTTAACGTGATGATACATTTTTGGCATAAAAAAAAAAAAAAATCATGCAATACAATTAGCTGTAAATACTGATTGCAGCCATGATAAACATTTCTTGTGTATGAAAACGCTGTAAGCAATTGAGAGATCAGTTTCAAAATGCCACAGAAGCTGTGAGATTTTATGGGAGCAGAGCTCAGTCAGTCAGGGGTATAAATACTTCACTAACAAGGGTCCGAACACCTGACCTGTGACCTGCGTTAAAGACAGGTGCAAACACAAACAAGCACAATACAAAACCTCATTCACATCAGCTGAAACTCCACTGTGTGCCTCTTAAGCCTACAAAGATAATATCATCAAGGCGTTCCAGCTTAGTTGTAGCTTCTTGAAATGCTACAACAACTGTAATACAATCCATATCCACGTCCTTAAGGTTAAGTGGTTACAATCAAGGCAGAGCAGTATTGTTCAAAGAGCTCACTGTGAGACTGAGCTGAGTAACTGACATGACATGACCTTTAATGATATTTATATCTGTCACTTGTTTAATTTTTCTCAGCCAGTCGTTTGTCCGTTTTTTTCTTCGCTCCTTTCCTCAAACATACCACTCCCTGCGTGAGATCACAGATCCGTCCATGTGGGACACATAGTCGCTGTCTGTACCATTGTCATAACAGTCCTCCGGGATATAGGGGGAGCCGTTGTTCACCACGGGGCTGTGCACAGGAGGCCCACAGGGGTGCATGTTTTGGGTGTTGTAGTGATCTGGGTAGTAGTTTCCATCCTTGAGAACCCTGTGGCCATCCCCCCTGTCAGCCCAGTCATCCCTATCCTTTCGTTCAGGGGTGTAGTCAGGGTAAATGATGTCTCCCCCAAGTTTGGGTTTCAGATCCTGGCTGCCTTTGCTTGTCTTGTCCCCGTAGACCTCTTGCAGCTCGTGCGGCTGCAGCACGTCCAGCTGAGACTCCTTCTGCATGTCGGAGGGTCCCAGGTACTGTTTGGTGTAGTAGTCTCCTCTGAAGGTGCGGCGCTGTCGCATAAAGCAGGCCCCACCGAGGATCAGCAGGAGAATCAGGAATAAGACTCCACCTACAGCCCCACCGACTATAGTACCCAGGCTGCTGTCTGGTAAGGAGGCCAGGGTTGGCGAGCTGAACGGGGATTTATGCTGGTTCACTGCAGTACCAGTTCCAGCGGTGTCGTGCAGGAGGGATGCAGTGGTGCTGGGGGCGGCCGTGGTGGGGGGAGGATCTGCAGAGTGAACATGTGATGAAAAGATTTAAACAGAGAGGAAGGACGGCATATGGAGTGAAGAGTCATAAAAATGAAAGGGGATAAAGACCGCACATTATGTTCTGTAACAACTGACGAAGCAAGTGTGACTGGTTTTTAGATTAATCTATAACAACACTGAGCAGTGTTGGAGCAGAGACATGCCTCTTCTGAGACTGCAGAATCTGTTGAAAGATGTGCTGTAGAGCAAAAAGAGGGAAATGAAAGGGCAGAGTGAGGTTAAGTGCTAAATGTCATTGTGTGTCTGCGTGACAGAAAGACAGAGAGGAATCAGAGGACAAGAGGACATGCGCTCATGAGCATCTGAGTGAACGTGATTGGCTCTCCACCGCATTCTTGCGAAACCCTGCTGTGGGGAAATCATGTGAGAAGATGAAGCGCTGTGTGATCGATGTGAGGTTCCTGCATCTGATTTGTCCTCTGGTGGCTGGCGTTTCTGATAGCTGCCACAGTTGGAAAGAAAAGGGCTGTGTGGAGCTCAAGGTCAGGATAAGTGTCTCCATTTTGACCTCCAGCCTCTGGGGCTAAGAGCAGCCTGATACCACTAGTCAATCCTTGTGCCGGCACATCAAAGGCCTGACTACAAAGCAATATGACTCGCACTAATAGAGGTCTGCATCTCCAGGAGGTTTTGAGGCGCTAGTTATCAAAACCAAATTCCCCGTAGAGCCATAATGATTTCCACAATTTAAGTAAGAATCCAATTACCTGCAATTATGCACTGTGTGTGAGCCTGAAGGATCAGGGCTAAAGTAAAAGCATGAGTGAGGATATCGGAGACAGATCAAGGTCAGTGAACTGATACACTGGCAATCGTCTCATTCGTCAGTCATCAATCCCACCCTGCAGCGTGACATTTTAACCTCATGTAGGTTATGAGCATCTGCAACCATGTAGCTGATCATCTGAGTGACGAGCAGCCAAAAACCACAAGGCTGCACAGACAACTGGGAATATGAAACAGCTACACCAAGCAGCCTTGGACGGGGGAGGGGGGATATATAGCTGAGCTCAACCTGACTATCTCCGCAGGGGAGGGAAGTGAGAGGCTGCATGCCCAACTCTTAATATCTGACAAGAGAAGCAAGATAATTGCTCAGTGCAAGTCAGTCCTGGACAGGATGTCAGCTGTGCTTTCGTTTGGAGCAGGACTCCAAACCAGGCCTGTATACAGATGGAGCCTGACAGCCCTTTTTGGGGCTCCTCCAGCTTTTCCCTCTTGACAGTGAGAAAGGAAAAGGGTTGTGTGTGTTAGCCGAGTACGTGTCCAAAAGCAGCAGTTGCTTTGTTTGGAAAAGGATTAAAAGGAGCAGAGGAGAAGTGAAAATAAAAAGAGATGCAGAGTTCTCAGGATCCACGCCCTGACCTTACAATAATGGACTCCAAACCCATGGACAGACAGAGGGAGCAGACGGGAGTCGTTTGGTTTCCTGTGAGTTTTCTGATGAGGATTTACGTCAATGAATCAACTAATCCAAACGCAGGGAAACCCCTTTAAATGAGGCAGGGAAGTCCCCTCTCTGGCTATTGGGTTTAATCTGTGAAGTGTTGAGTTGAACTAAATAAGTTGATCACTTTTCATTCAGAACAGCTTTAGGAGAAGAATAACAAAGGGAGTAGAGAGTACACACACATACTTCTGTGTACAGCAAATCTGTGAACACAATTCATTATGCCCCGCTGTGAAATCTGACCTTAAACAAAACAAAGAAAAAGGTTACATGGGGGCATACTTTGCTGAACCAGCAGGGGTAAACACCCTCTTCCTTATCTGAGAAATCTAATGTTGCCAAAACCACAACAGTGGAAATGTTTGGTACTGATACTCTTTATCTGCGCTCTGTGCTCCTCTGTTGCCAGGAATGTGTGAAAGTGGATCTGGGCTGGGACATTTATACGGCGGCTTAGCTCGGCTAGAAGTGTTGAACCGAGGGCTGATCGTACTGAGAGGGTAATCTTACATCAGAAAGGCACCATGGAAGTAGACGGATTCCTCTTTTGAACTCAGATGTTAAAGTTTATTTATTTAAGTTAGTAGATGGTAATAAAAGCATCCACAAGCACTTTAAGAAACTGAGAGAAAAAGTCAAAAGTACCTTGTACCCAGAGGTTCACATCTTGACTGCGGAGACCGATGTCATTTATCACTTCACAGCGGTATACTCCAGAGTCATTGCGCTCCAATGGGCGAGTAAAAGCAAAGCTATTGTTTGAGATCTCAACACCTTCAGGCATCACTCCATCCAACCTGTGAAAAAATAAAACATTATATAAATCTCACAGTGCATCAAACACAGACCTTAAAGTTCATACATTGTTATTACTCTTACAATGTTTCAGAGACACAAGTATAATTGAGAAACCACTTCATGACTTCCAATGACGCCACTGTAGGCCTGTTGCAGCTATTAAAAGATCACATGACTGTGATAATTTAAGATGACTGCACTTCCACCAATCGAGGGGAAAAGCTTTCAACTTGAACACAAGGTTTCAGTGTCAGGGCACAAAAAAAAAGCCAGAAAAAAAGAAAATAAAGAGCTCGGCTTTCTAGACTTTACTGGTTCTGTCAGCTCAAATGAGACCATATTTCTTGTTTTCAAAGCAAGATGATGACAAAGAGCTGCCAATAGGCCGGTGTTGTTCCGATGCATGAACCATTTGGAATCTTTTATTTATAGCAGGGAGTCCCGATGGGCGCAGCAGAGCATTCGACAGCTCCAGTGTCCGGGTTCCAAAGTTATGCTGGAGGTAATTTATAGACTGACGCTTCTTCACTTCGAGGCTTAATATAAGTTTGTTAAAACCCAGTTTGGACCATTGCAACTGGACCAAACAGAAGCTGATCAGTTGTGCAGTATTTGCTATAAGATTAATTAGTCAAAATGTGTTGTTGTAGCCACCTAAGTGTAAAATACCAGTGTAAAATAAAAAGCAACAGTGGAGTTAAGCCTTACTTGAATTATTTACATTCTGCAATGGCTTTTTCAGAGGTGCAGATCATGTTACGCAGCTTAACATTAGCTGCTGACAACCTGAATACAAATATCAAAAGATTTCCTAAGGTTTACGCGCTGAAAATAACCTTCTTAATGCACCTTTCAACAACTGACTGCACTCCGACACTACCAAGGTCTGCAAAGGATAAAGCAGGTAGAAGCAGCAAGAAACTTGTCAGAATATAACAGCCTGTTTTGACACCAAGAAGTACCCGAGACCCTTCTAAAGACACAGCCATTTAATTAGACTGTAGCATCATCTCATTAATTTCTTACATCCAAATTTTGATGTGTGTAGCTAAAGTTCAAGGAGCACCTTTGAATGACATGCTCAAGTAGAGTTGTTTCATGGCATAAAGATTTGGTGAGACTGTGAAGAGTAACAGGTTCAGTTTTGCCTCAGGGACATGCTGTTCTCCAACAAACTTAATGTCTGACAATATAAGGAATACCATAGAATACAGCGGCCAAGAAACACCTGAAGACACATCATGTTTCATAAAATCTGTCTGTTGAATTGTTAAATGGCTTATGGAAACTTTCTCAAATCGACAACTCGACATTCACACCCACTTCAGGCTGATTAGCCAGCTGTCAACAGGGTAACTAACATGGTTAGAACATCTCAATGAAATGCTCTTTTGTGATTCCTACAAGTATTTCTGTCACTTTTTCATATCTCTCTATATATTTAAACGATTGCTGCATCTCGTCAATCTATGACTTTTTACTCCTTATTCAAGTTTGGCTGAAATCTGTTGCCATTCGCATGATCAGAACCAGTTATTTTTCGACCATAACTCAACCCTTAGAGGAACGTGATAATCTACTGAAACCATGGAAAATGTTCGATCATCTATTTCCGATGAGAAGTGAGGTTTTTGGAAGCAATTATTAAGCCGCCTTTAGAGAAATGTCCTTGTTTGTTTCAGCATTCAGTCACAGATGTTGAAGCTTACTCTCAGAGTCATCAGATTGCCATTCAGTAACTGTGTTGCGACACCTATAGGATCAAAACCTAACAGAATTTTTTCTCCCAGAGTTCCGATCTTCTCAAAAATCAGACAGATTTCTGGCAGCTTTTGCTGATACTGACCTGATCCATGTGAAGTGATGGGCAGCTGGGTTTGCTTTGGCACCACAGATGAACTTCACATTCTCTTGACCCACATGCCAGTTTTTGTCATTTCCTGTTACTGATACCATTGGTGCAACTGTAAACAAAATAAAAAAAAGGGTTACAATGTTTAAAATGATTTACAAAGACAAACAAAATAAGAAAATATATTGATATCATGGCGGTGTTATTCTTTTACAACTTGTTTTTTATTTATTCTTTTTACTTATTACCTGCTGTAAAGCACTTTGGTACACCAAAAGGATTGTTGTAAATGGCTGTATAAATAAAGTACATTTACATTTACATTAAAGGTTGTTTTTTCCAACCAAAATGTTACTTTGTTTTTATTTCAAAAGGTGAAAGTCCAGGACTCAATAATCAGTCGCTGTGATCCCAGCAACCTGATGACAAACAAGCTTTTCCAGAAGGAACAAAGCTTGCATTATAAGCACAGTAGCGAGCGCTGACAAAAACAAAGGCTGTGCAGGACTGTAGCAGGGTACAGCATCTGCTGGTGAACGAGCCAAGAGAACAAACAAATGACCCTGGGTTGGTGGAAAGTTAGAAAATGACAGACTCAGTCAGACAGTAGATGTAGTGTAGCTAATAATAAACTCCACTGCCTCACCATGACAAAGAAAAAAAAAACAACGGAAGGCAGGAGGATGCCTAAATGAGGCCCGGCACATGCCACTGCAATAAAAAATGGCAAACACTGCCTTAGATATCCAATTTTTCATTTTGATTTCTCTGGAGGACAAATGAGGAACTCATTACAACACGCAGGAAGATGCCCCAGCGCACCGCGTCCACTGACCCTTTTCACGCAGCTCGACGTAGAAATTGTGCTTCTTTTGCACTTAAAATCCCTTGCCTCGGCATTTGACATGATTTATTGAGCTGGAAAACCTCTTTCTTCCTGTATTAACCTTGGTTTTTCTGCATCTCCATCCGCTGCCCCCCAGCAGCCCCCCTGCTACTTGTGTTGCTGTGGAGGCCTGATCAATATTTCATAAAATACCTTCATTAGCCTGCACTCACATAGTCCAAACACAGACTCACCCTCTGTGCTGATCGCCAAGGAAGTACATATCAATGATTATAACATTAAAATAACTATTAAATGGCCTCTTTACAGGCGCAAAAGGAAAGGTAGGGAGCCATAAATCAAGCTATCAGCATGGGATAATATCGATAAGATATGCTGTACCTGTTAGGGCTGTGAGCTACAATAATCATTACTTCTCATATGTAATGATTATGATTATTCAACTTGGTGATTTCAGAAAGAAAATCGTTTTTTCTCTGTTTCATACTCACACAAGACATTTAAAATTAAATTAATACTTTTAATGAGAATAAAAATAATTTCAATACACAACGTAACCCTACACATTTAACTGAGCAGCCATCTGATTCAACTCAATCCAAGGTGATGAGCAACATCATCAGAAGCAATTTTTTTACAGAGGATGATGCCATTCAGACTAACTTTGAACATTTTGAGGTGGAACTTAGGGCGGCTGATATTCTATATTTTTGTTGTTTTAGTTTTGAGTAAACATTGCTGAAACAGGAGTACATTGTAAATTGATCAGGGACTGCAGATTTTGTGAGCCAGTGAGTATTTACTGCAGCAGGATAGCATGTGTGACTCAAAGTAAACTAAAGTATCCATGGTCCTCATCAGTGTTTTTGGGCAGTCAGCAGTATTTCCCACACAGACTTTACTTGGGCGGGCCGCCCAGGTAGATTAAACGCTGCCCAAGTATATGTGGCGACCCATTTCAGCATTTTTTAGAATTTCTTTTCATCCATTTGAGAGGATACTTCATCTGCGATCAATTAACTAGTGGAAAATCTGACCTCTCTACACCTCTCATCTACTGACAGTCACACATGCTCTGCAGAGAAACAGAGGGAGAGAGATGTTCTCTTCTCTGGTATTATGTTCCTCCTGTAAAAGCACTGATTGTGATATCTAATGTAGCTCTTTTTATGCTTGTAAATGCACCTGGTTTTTGCGATGTAATTTGGTACCACCTTAGTTTCAGTAGGCGGACAATTAAAGCAACACTATGCAGGCACACTTTTAAAGCAAATTTGAGGCTTAGTTTTTTTAAGGCTCATTCTCAGGTCATCAAATACAGACGCTGCAAGTTGGTGGCTTGGATTTGGTACGTGGTCATTCTGATCAGTGTTCAAAACACATGCAAATTTTCCTGTCAAGGTTCTGAGTCCAAAAATGTAAAGTAATTTTTGTCTACAGAGGAATTGCAGCTGTGTTAAGTGCATTGGAAAAAGTCAAATGTTTTTAGCTAAACGTATTCCGCTGTACCTGAAAAACAGCAAATGTGGGTTTAAAATGTTATTATTTTTTTCCCAATAGAAGCAGTGGAATCACTTTATTGTGGGCTCTCTTTTCAACAAGAAAATATCACTAAACTTTTTTCTGGCAGGTGTAAGAAGAACACAAAAAAGAAGGTCTTATAACTCAAAACTTACACTGAACATTAAGTACGTAGGGTATGCGAAACTCTGTTTGCAGGGCCGGATGGCGCACCACACAGGTGAGCGTCTTCCCCTGGGCGTAGCTCTGCGGTTGCCACATGTAGCGCACATGTGTTGTGCTGGTGCCGTTTGGCTCATCCTGACTTTGTTTCTCACTTCTTCCATAGAGCTCTGTCTCCCAAAAGACCTCCGCGGCGGGACGACCTCGCTCGGCTATGCAGGTGGCCACCAGTGACTCATTGCCGCCATTCAGCAGAGCTGTGGGGCCGGCAGACACGTAGACCTTTGGCTCCACTGTGTGAAAGAGAGAAGGGGGAGGGGAGGAAATGACAGAATGGGGAAGAGATTACAAAATGAATATCGATCTTTTTGTGTATGTATATGAATAAATAATGTACATCATATAGTCAATGGACAGAGGGAAGTGGCTTTAGTGTACTTAACTGCCAGAGAGAGCAGATTGAAGTCTTCCATTTCACATATATGCATTAAAAATTGATGAACCACGCTACTCAATCATATGGAAGCATTTCAGTGGAGACATAGCTCTCTTTATTGTTGTGTGTCAAACATATGGTAGGGTAATTTATCGATCCTACTGTATGGTTCTAGCAAAGCACATCAATGCCTACAGTATGGAGTTGATGTTGGGGGACAAAACCCTAATAATGCAGAATCAGAGGATACTGGTGCTAAACTGTTGTGTTTGTATCTGACCATGTTGTACTGGAAGATGAGAAGCTAAGCCTCAATGCTGTAGAGCTGTGGTAATGTTACCCCGGCTTCTGATGAATAACTGGAGGTTTAGATTTAACAATGATTTTTTCAACAGACAGGCAAAGCAGACTCATGCAAGAGGGACGCAACCAGAATAATGCAACACTCTACCTGTTGTGCGATGAAGTTAAACTATTTATCTTTTGCTGCACTGGCCTAAAAACACATATGGGACTGTATTTAATAATCACAAACTGTGGGAAATGACACTTGGGAAAGTTCAGCAAGACAAAAGAGGAAACAGGACAGTGGAAATACAAAAGATAATCTGCTGAGGGAGGAGAGGACATTGTGTAGGGGTTGTGAAGTAAACTGGCTACTAAGGTTACACAAGATTACACTTCCATCACTAGAATATCTCTCTTAAGCCAATTTCTTCTTCTTTGTCTTGTAGTGCACCACCTCCTTCATCTCTGTCCCTCTTGAAACAACAATAACAGCTGCTCCACTTACTGCAACGATGACAGCTTTAAAGGCGGCACGTGGAGGAACACATTGGCCTAAGACAAGGCCATCACCTTTAAAGACATCTGCCACCCCACTCCTCCCCAGCCGAGCAGGAGGTCCAACAACGAATCCAAATAACTCCTGGCTCCCTCTTTTCCCAAAATAAAACCTGGCGTCTCCTGTGCCCAGCACAGGGGCAGGGACGCCGTTCTCAGTCATCCACCCCACATTCTTCACTCCCTTCCCTCTGCCCCTCCTTACAGGCCTCTGACTATAAACAGTAGCAGCTCTATGTTCGGCGGCGAGCTGGCTGAAGCTCCACAATAACTAAATCAGAGAGACGTGTTAATTTGGAGTCGCTGTCAGGAAGGGAGGGGAGTGCTTTGGATGAGTGGAAATGCTTCGGGGAAAGGGTAACGATTTCCCTTCAGCAAACTGGCTGCATTGGCCCTTTCCCGCCCACACACACAGACGCACACTGATGCACATATGCACACCGAACAACGACGTCAGAGTGGGATCCCCTAAAACAAGGGGTGGTGTGATGATCTATAGCAGCAATAATTTCTGTTTTAGATTTTGGATGCTGTGATGCAAAAAGTTGGAGCGTAGACAAAGATTAAATTCTGCACCAAAAGCAAGTTTGTGATGCAAAACAACTATAATTCATTGTGCAAATGGAGCCACACATGGCAGCGAGTAAGATCAGTGGAATTATCTGCAAGTAAGCTCCGAACTAAGATTGGCCTCATTTAGCTGATAGTTAACAGAACTACAAACAAGGCAGGTTATATAGTAACTGCAAACAAAATATAGCTTAATGACACATTCAGCATGATTTCACTGAAAGAAGTAACAAATACTTTTAACCACTGGCTTCAATGAGTAAGCAACTTTAACCAACTCTGTGGGGGGATTTCTCAATTTTATGTCTCAACACAAATAGAGCTGCATTAGTGGGCACATGATGAAAAAACAATTCTAAAGATAAAAGAATGTAGGCTTGAGGAAGAAAGTCAAATATGAGGTTTAGAGATTATCTGCAGCAGAACTGCTTATCAAAAAAAAATCTGCCTTTGTTTTGTTTTGAAGAACCTCAAGTGCAGTTCAATAAATGCCCCATTCATCTGTCAGCACTCTCAAACAAAGGGTCACTCTAATTCATTCACTTTATGTGTCATATTTTCCTTCCTGTTTCTTATTGGTAGGGACTTTTGGCTCAAGTACTGTAGCGCAGTTCCTGTGGAACTGTTCCTTGAATGCCCAGGCCTTCTCTGTGAGAAGTTGCAGACACAAGGAGGGGGAAAGAAATCAAGAATGTGCTGGTCCAAAACAAATATTGTGTGTTGAGTATCTAGTGATACTGATTAATACAAGACGAGTTTTGAAATTAAGTCAATGTCCACAGCACCTGTTAATCATTATAATGCGTGTCGTGACTTTGGTCTATTATTTATGCGTTTGAGCCTTTTCACTGATTTACTTTAGTTCATTTGAAAGGAATGAAAATGAGGTCAAGTTCTCTCTCATAAACCTCAAATGTATAAACACAAATCAAAACTGGGAACTTTGTTTCAGTTTAAACATGTTTTTTTTTAAAAACTCAACTCAAACACAATGCGCACACAGATACATTGTCCATATACTGACGTGTTATACACAGTGCAGGGCTACAGCCATCGCGTCCTTTCTCAAAACAGCGACAGTCAACCAAAACCAGGCAGAGATGAAGAGTCTACTCTTCATCGCTGCCTTGGGAAATAGAATCTGCTGACTTTAGCTCTTGTAATTGTGATGTACTCCCTGTGAGAAAGTATGCTACGAGACAACCTAATTCCAACATGACATGTATCAAATTGCAAAGAACATACATGTCCTCCATAATTAAACCCTATAATTACATGTGATTGGAAAGTAGGCCGAAGCATGTATTTGTCAATGGGTGTGCATGTTATGTATTTATGTGAGCCATGTCTGACAAGCTGCTCAGAGAGGAGAGAAAGGTGTAGTTGAACTCTGTGACGCCCCAGACACTGTGGCTGTCACAGCAGCACTTAATGTACCACTCATTAGTCATCAGAGTCTCCTCCACTCTCTGGAGGGAGACAAGAAACTTCTGCCTACAGTGCAATCTGCTCCTCTCAGCCCTGCCTGAGTGCAATCCAACCACCCATTTGGGGCTTTGAAACATATGCTGACCACAGAGGAAGTTCAGCGTTCATGCTCCTCAGACAGAAGGTTATGGCCCAATCCCATTTCCAACATTTACTCCTAGCCCGTGTTTTTGAGTGCTCCTTTTCCCCTCAGAACAGATCAACTAGGGGCAGTGTTCAAAATCTCCTCCTATTGAAAGATACGACCCTTTAAATTGACAATTGCGTAAACAGATGCAACCGGTCATTTCCAATATGCCGTCTTCAGCTGTGGTGATTTCACTCGATCCTGAGGTTATCACAATGCCATTTGCCATTTATCTGTTGGACACAAAAAAAGGATGGACACCCGCAATTTGTTCACAACCTTACATTATCATTAAAGCCATTAAAGTAAAATAAAATAGATCACTGCTGGCCACTAACTGAGATTTATAAGATAACATTTCAACCCTGTGATCCTACCACTTTCAGTCTGCACTGATATAAGAGCAGTATTATCAAGTGACGAAGATTTGCTGCCAGACTTTAGATACATCAAACAACGTAACGTGTAAGCTTGCTAGTTAGCAATTGTTTTATGCTCTTTGGTTTAGAGAGGAGGGTGAAGCATTAAGGCTACATGTTACTGTACTTGACACCGCTCCTCTAATATCAGTGCAGACTGGCAAGGTAGGAGCACAGTTTGCCAACATTATCAGTCGGTAACAAGGCAGCGTTCTTTTTAATTTGATGACTTAATTGACTTGTGAACAAATTACCAGCCTTCATGCTTTTCTATCTCCATCAGAAAAACTGCAGAAGGCATCGCAATAATACAGGGAGTGCCACAGTCACACAAGAGGAATCATCACAGCAGAAGAAACCTTGTTGGAAATGTCCAGATGTATTTGGGTGTGTTTGATATGATGCTGAACATTTCTAATTGATTTTTTGGTCTTTATTATAAACTGTGGCCATGTTTATTGTTTGGATATCAGGATCAGACAAACAGCCTCAAATTAAAGATGTAATATCAGCAACAATAGAGAGAAGCATGAAGCACCAAGAAAATTGATGAAGCTAAATGTGCAGACACAGATAAGTATAGCTTATTTTATGATATACTGTTTACACTGGAAAGTGAAGTTTGTCATCTGCTTACTCAAGGCATGTGAGAGCTTTAGAAATGCCAATTATTCAGTCTGAGGTATGATTTCATAATTAGTGACAGAGGCTAAAGAGGGCAGAACTTACAACAGTCCTCACTGCCTCCAGGGAAATAGCTCCACATTGTAGTTTTATGACCAGTGCTACAAATGAAACTTTTTCATGCTGCTTGGTTAAATGTGTCTGAATGTCATGAGAATCACGCTGTATCACACCCTGCAATTAACTTGTTGTTGCATGCAACTAGTTGCATCAAGTTGGGACTGTTTGAACATTTCTTGTACTCTATTTACACAGTTGCTATATGAGGAAAGAGTCTGCATATTCCATAAAAATGTTATTATGTGCACTTTGTGTGCAGTCTGCAAGTAGCTTTATGGAGATCATTATAGAGACTCAGTGAAATTAATTTAAAACCTGACGTAGCAGTTTTTCCACAGTGAGCGACACTGGAGTGAGTGAGATGAGTGGGGCCACACCACGGCAGCTTCTAAACAGCTGCAGATTCTTACTGGGATTTAGGTTTACATCCCCTCTGTCCAGGTAATTTAAAAAGCTATGTAGCTTCAGGAAATAGTTTATCCCTCCAGGGAAAATGCTTAGTGGTCACCTCAGCTTTGCTTAATCACAGCAAACAATACTCTGCTTTGAAAAGTAAGATTTAAAAATAGCATAAATAACTCAATACAATGAAAAAGGAAGTTACAGAGCTCTTCTTTACCTAATACATTGACGTAGGTTGAAGCTTGCGTATTGCCCAGGGGAAACGTTGCCACTTTGCAGATGTAGGACCCAATATCTTCAAAGCTCGCTCCTCCGATGTTAATGGTAGCATCACGAACAGAAGGGGAAACAAACGAGACCCGTTTGATATACTCAGGAGAGATGGAGATCCCAAATTCAGGGTTGAACACTGCCAAGGTAATGGTGCCTGAAGGAAGGCGACGCTCCCAGGAGCTCTGTGTGAGACTGAGGTTGGAGCCCACTTCTATTCTGCAGCTCAGTGTGATGTTCTTTCCCAGCACCGCATTCACTTTCTTGGGAACAACCACCTGGTTACTGCTCACACCTGCTGAGAGAGAAGATGACAGAGATAAGATTCAGATAAACAGCAGTGACACATCATTGTTGAAGCTTTAATTCAGCTATAAAAATGCATCACTGCACTGGATTCAGAAATGACAGTTTTTGATCTCTGGTGTCTAACGATAGAGAAGAACTGTCTGGGAACTAAAATTCAAATTCAATTTGTCAAACAGTGAGTTTCTTCTCCTCCACTGTGACAGCTGTAACACCGCAGAAGTAGACCAGCTATCACCAGACGAGGTGTGCACAGCATGAGGAAAATCTGCTGTGCACCAACATTGTTGAATTCTGTGATGACAAATCGAGATTTTAGTTCATATCTTTGCATGATTGACAAAAAACTGTCCAACTTACTGACAAACAGTCCTATATTGGCTTCTGGTTGTATTTGAGTTGGCTGAGCCTGTCACTTGACTTGCTCATTGTATTCCTCACAAAAACCAAGTTAAATCAGGTTAAAAACTAAACACAACACGGAGGTGAGGTGGCCACCATTTATTTATGCTTACTTATCTAAAATTCTTTGATTTATTTATTTTCATGAAAAAAGATGTATGTCCTATCTGTGATGCAAAGTGTAAGTGATTCCAGTATGTTTAGGTGCAATTAATTTTTTAAACTTTAAAGTTTTATGAAAGTTTCGATGATTATTGGGATATTAGCATGAATCCCAGTTACACTGGACAGAATACTAATACGTTTTCATATCATCCCATGCCTAATCGAGACAACCGTGAAATAACAATTTATTGGTCAGCACTAAACCAGACAATATGAGAATTCTAACTGCAGTAGCTGTAATGTGCCAATCCAGGGAGCTAGTGTGGAGGCATGTTCTGCTTTTAAGGCATGCTCATCATTGTTAACGCTGGAAAAACAGGACATTAGCATAAACCTAGGTGGCATAGTGAGTCACAACTCTGTACCACTCATGTGAGATCACATAGTTGTGGTTTGGTGTTGACGACAGTGCATTCCATCACACACAAAAGCAGCAGTGAAATTCGGAGTAGAGTTTAATTCTTGATTAGCTTTCTACAAGCTGCAGTACACTGTATCACACATTCCTGTCCCTCGCTCATCATCCTCATCAGTACTAGTGTTTCCATGGTCTCATTAACAGCCATCATTTGTTTCAGACATGTTTTCCTGTGGTTGAAGTAAAAAAGACCAGACTTCATCCGTGTTGCTTTAATAAGCAACACACTTTCACCGCAGGACACTCAGACTGTCCCTCTTGCTAATCATCTAAGCACCTTTCATGCAGGGGAAAAAAAAAAACAACCTCTGGAAGGAGATGAAACAAAACAAGCAATTTAATGGTTTTATTCCCTCTTTTTATGTGACCCTTAATTTGACTTGAAGCCCACCACAGGTTTTTCAAAGCTAATGCAGCATGTAAACTTGGTTTTGTATGTTAACGGCCGTTTGGATGCTGCAATTCCTGAAGTCGGGTAAAGACACAAAGAGCATGTCACAACAAATGTCTGAGTGGTCTCAGTGGTTAAAATCATACTGAGATTTTGATAAATCAACAGTGAAGAGATGTCAATCAACATTTATAACGTGCAAGCTGTATGGACAGTAATGTGCATGTCACAGCTGATAGATGTGCTACTGGGTAGTATAAAATAAAATAAATTAAAAAAAACAGCTCAGTGGGAATGAATGCAGTATCTTGGGAAACTAGCCGGACATAAATCCTAAATTACAGGTTATAGCTAGGCCTATAACCTTGAATGGAAAAAAAAAATCCATCCTAGCTCTGCTTTTTGTGAGTATAATCACACAAATTAGTCATTGATAGAAATATTTTTTGGAGGGCTTTACAAATTTAAAGGTAAATTGACGAGAAAATCTGGTAAGCCTTTATGAATATGTTGCTGTTGTAGACAAAATACAGAAAGTTGATTTCATTCCCAAAATTCAAACTGTCTCTGTTTTCTTAACACAGTTGGAGTAAGCTATATTGGGAGTCATAAATTTCCACTTTGTACGTAGTCTCGGATGTGTATGGAGTAAAGCTTATAAAAGTGGTCCATTGGCTGGTATTTTGAGTCTTTGGCATGAATGTGAGTGGTAAGCCACAGCAATGCTATCTTGGTTTGTGAGGAATAAAGCCAAGGGAGGCTGAGGCTCCCCGTGCTCCATTACGTCCCCTGTAATTTTAGTGATTACACACACACACACACACACACACACACACACACACAGAGTTTCACTCTTCCAAAATAAGGAATAAGAGTGTGACCATGTGTGTAAGAGTCAGGGATTTTGTTTGAATGGCTGCTGTATCCTAAATGTATGCTGCATTGTGTTGTGAAGTGTCATGCTGTGCTATAATACTTGGGCTTTCCTGTTTGTTTTTTTCTCTGCTGACCCACATTTTTCAAAATATTTTCCTTATGTTTCCTGTCTTGCTGTGCAAACTACTCCTGCACACTTGTGCACTGTGTTTAGGCTTTTAACCTATCAACCTAAAGCGTTTAACTCAGCCTGCCTTATTTGTATATCACTTGGAAAGACACTCTGGAAAGTCACTTCCAAAGGAAAGATTATTAAGACATTTCTACAAGATAATTTAAGGGATCCGTTAACATCATTTTCCCACCTTTGAATCATGACCTGCTCTACTAAAGAGAGCTCATGCTGCTATAATGTGCTTTGCAGTGCATGTGTTGCCTTGTGTTTGCATTGCGGCTGCTGGAGTCCTCTGGGTGCACTGGTGTGGGGGAGAATGAGGGTCAGAGCCTTGTGAGTTTTGCGTTCTCCACCCCACGGACATCTGAGCCGACAGAACAGCTGTTTGTTGCCACCTTACTAGTTTAACTCAGTTGCTTTGCTTGTCAAAATATAAAATAATTACACTGCCATGACAAAATCTTGACAGTCAGATAAATTTTTGCAAATATATATCTATAACTGGTATAAGAACAGAGATGGCATGCTGATAAAAATTCTCCTGCAGCGCTGATTTTCTCAGAAGTAAACCAACATGCCTGGCATGCGTGACATTGCGTTGATGCATGCAGACACGTGTCTCAGACCAGGCTTCTTCTCCCCAACATGCTCCACATACTGCAGCTACCTGACACGACACTCCAACTGCTACCGTACGTAGTTTGTCTATCTCAGTGTGTCAGCTTTCAAGCCTGTCAAAGCATACAAAGAAACTAGACTCCATCCATGCTATGCTGTTTGTTTTACAGTGAGCATTTGGGAGTAAGTAGGAAAGGAGGGAGAGAAAGGGGGGGGAAGTGCTTTAAGAGGACTCCACCCTTACCATTATGGGAGGGGTGACAGATGGCCTCTGCATGGGATACCTACAGCCAGGAGGAGAGTGGGGAAACTTGGCACTGCAAGCTGGGAGCATGAAGAACACAGCCAGGGCTCGCAAACTAGAGCACCGCGAAATATTATATAAAATACTGCAGGCAAACGTAATGTAAGCAGTGCGTTAAACAAAGCTGTCACGCTGTTTCATCAAGGAAAAAGGAATACTGCTGCAGAGCTGAAGCACAGCTCAGGGCTGTCACGAGTTGCATTACTGGTTATCAATCTTATCTGGTAAACAATAAGGCTCAGAACTTGAAATTATTATTTTGGTGGCCATCTTTATGCTGTGTCACTGTTTTGATTTGCAACCCATTTAGTCAACTCGAAGTGTGACTCCCTGCACCACAGAACATCCGGCAAAAACCTAATTTGACCGAAGAGAGCACAGCTGCACTTTTGCCCCCTTTTTTCATGAGAAAGGCGAGGAAAGAATGAACTCATGGGAAGGATATGCCTGCCCTTTGAAGAAATGCTTCATATTTGTTTCTTTCCCTCCTGACATCACTAATTGCGACAAGCTGCTCGAAAGACGCAATGCTAAATCAAAACCTTCCTCTTTGCCTGGCAACCGGCTCAAACATTCCACGTCAGCCACTTGATGAGCCAAAATCTCCACCTCCTCAGACCTGAACCCAGCTTCAGCCCTGACCTCCGCAGAGGAGGCCGTCGCCTGGCTTGAGATTCTCGCTATGCAGCCCGCAGTGCATGTCAGAACCATGTGAGACGAGGGGGATCCAAGGCCAGAAACATTTACAAGCAGCAACAAAATAGACAATATGTCATGTTCGTGTAGACAAACTCCATGCATAGATTATCATGTCAAACAGCACTCATGAGGGACTGATCTGAAGACCTCACAGGAGAAGAATGCAGACATGAGATCTACGCAGGAAGGAGTGTGGTTTAGGACTAAAGCAAGAGGAAACTCTGAATACAGTGAAAAGAGGATGACTAAGGACACAAGGCAAGAAATAGGGCAGTTATTGAGAGGAAGTAGAGGAGTGAGAGGAACCGAAAAAAAGAATTTTACTACAGTGTGAACTATGTTAGGATATAAAACTGTAACCAGGCTGGGTCAATCATTTTTACAAACTCATATTACATGACAGGGAATGACAGAGACCACCAAGTTTGCCGCTGAACCAGGACAAAACTGGTTGATCTGAGCAGACGTTACAGTGCCTGCTTTCATAATCATTTCTATCATTTATGATTACATGCATCAGTTATGTTCTCAATAAACTACTAGTAACGCTTTAAAAACCTGCAACATCACTGTAACAAAGTCGAACAAGGCAATAAACATGTGGTCAGATGATCGGAGAGGTAATAATCCAGTAGTCCAGTAATAGTCCCTCATTGCAATAATCCTTCAACAGTAACTTTGAGAAGTACAATGTGATCACAACCAGTGGCAAAATAAGATCCAAATTATCATGTCAAGCGTAATTATTTTTAGAAATGTATTTTTTAACTCTTAATTTTGAAGTTAAATGTTATGCAATGAAGATAAATAGTCAAATTGCTGTTTTGGGGGATTCAAAAAGTACTTAGACGCCTTCTCCTGGTTTTGAAATTCAACTGACTGCAGCAAAGCTGGTTCAGCCCTTTCTGATTACATCACATTAAAGATTTTCAAGCAGCCAAAACCCAGTTGGCAAAATCTTTATGTGCCCCTTATTTCAAAATTGGTAATTGGAATGGAGTCAGTGGAAGTCTCCTCTTTAAGGTGTGAGCAAGCATCCCGGGCACCACACCTAATCTAGTCCTCCTCAGCCTCTTCCCTGCTTCAGTAGTTTTCGACTGTGAGTAGGAGGTGGACACAGGCTGAAGGGCAGTGTTTCATTACTGTTTAATGAGCGCAGTAATTTACACTCTTTCCAGGCACTGAAGTCCCTCAGTCTAATATTGGCCAATGGCAACATTAGCTGACTATTAAACTTCCATCTTTTTCTCAAGGTCACATTTCAAAAAAGTCCATTAACATGTATTTGAAAACTGTATTGGCAAACTATGCCAACCTCATGCAATACATCCAAATGGATCTATGAATGGACTAATAAATGACTATTAGATAGAGTCATAAAATAATCATTCATTGAGGACTGAATGGGCTTAAGATGTTGGCAGCACCTGTCCCTGACCCATCGTCCTGCAAGTCCTGTGTGTGGAGGACAAACAATAAATACAATAAAAAACACATTAGAAAGGTGAGAAATTTGTACAAAATGAACATAGAGTGCAACAGTTGGGAATTTCAATAGCACATCAATAAATCTTCCACTGGGGGCGGCATTTTCTTACTCCTCTGTGCCTTTAAACACTGGAAACTCAAAGAAGTCAATAGGCGGTGTGGAGCCATTTGTTTGCTATTGTTAGTCTCTAAAGTGGTGACTAGGAAAAAAAAATCAGACAATGCCCAAATGCCTAGCACAGGCCCCCAGACTGTTGCTTTATTTTTGTGAGGTCTATAACTCTGTCCCAATCAGTTCGACACAGGATAGACCAAGTGGTGACTAGCCTGTTTTATAGCGTGTCTTAATCGTAAGAAATATTTGTGCAGTGTGTGAAAACATTAGTTCCTACACCAGCTCCATCAACCCCCTTCCTTCCTCGCATTGTATCCTGTGAGGGTGGGTGGTTTTTTCAGTGGGCTAATTCATGGTGGAAACAAACACAGGCTGACAGGCCTTTAAAAAAGGGGCAGGCGGGCCTCTTTCACATGTCACTGTCCTCTTCAAAACCTTTTTCTCATTGCTCCCCCATAGCAGTGTGGACTCTTGCGTCCTTCGCATCCCGGTCACATTTGATTAAAGATCCATGCTTAAAAGAAAAGGATCAATAGTGTTGACATACAAAGTGTCTGTGTAGGTTACAACCTCTCGTCAGAGTCAACTACAGCGATGAAGTGGAACTCGTGAAGGACAATGTCTGCCACTGTGTATCAAGGCAACACAAATACTCCTACAGCATCCTTCCTTATTGTGTGGGATTTGTTATTGTTTGCTGTGGGGGTTTGTGGTATTTCAGCATGTGAACACAGTGCCATGGATCCAGAGTGGGCCAGCATTGTTATTTTTCCATGCACATAGAACTTATGGAAAACAGAAAGAGTAAAGAGAATTGCAAAAGTCACAGATGGTCACATGAGGAAAAGAAAGGCATTTTCAGTCTGCTGTGTGAAGTGCAGTAACTTAGTTCTAGAGGTCTTCTTTTCAAGCGGAGAGGCTACAAAGGGACTCTTTCTCAATTAGAGCTTGAGTGTATGTCATCCCTGACATGTTGATGCTAATAGAGACTGCACTGCACTCACCACAGCAGTGTTGAAAATTGCAGTGGGGTAGAAATGTTGTTCATCGTAGGGTCCTGCAAGCTCATCAAGTGCATCCGTACTGCTCCTGTCCTCTTTAAGAAAGCTGAGTGTTCTCAAAAAACCTTTATCTTGTCTCGGAAGTTGACAGCCATGAACGAATGTTTAGACATTTACTACACAAAGCAATTAGTCAAGACAATTGAAGCGTCTACACTTTCAGAACAAGAGGTGTTTTATGGTCGGCCTAGTATCTGTGTAATTGATTTTAGTAAATTATTCACAGCATCCACTGAAATCTACCATCACGAACAAAGACAGCACAGACAGGCTACCTAGTGATAATCGGAGGTCTAACCCTCTGCATTAGCCACTGTGATAAAAAAAGATTAACTGTATGTTGGGCTGGCATTTGTTCAACTTTGACACACCACAGCTGCATCCATGGCCCCACTGCCCTAAAGACTCTGCCACTATGTCTCACACAATTGTGCTCATAAACATTTGGGTTAAAAGAGGAGAAATATCCTTTTCCTCATGGCAGTCTCCTTACCAATGCTAAAGTGTTAACTCATGCAGCAATGAACCATACCAACTGTTTCAGTAAAGAATTATGCATTGTTTTTAGACATGTTAGTGTCCTTTGATAAATACTGTAATTTCCTGACAAGAAATCTGATAAAACAAGTTACATTTTCATTCATTAGGACAGAAATAGATCAGGCCCTTGTTGGGTGGTGGTGGCAGAGGGTAGGTGGAGCTTTGCAGTGATGAGCGAATGAGTCCTGTACTAATCACAGACTCCACTGCCCTCGACTGAGTCTAAATGGGCTACTGTACTTTCATTAGGCCGATCTAACATAATGGAAACAAAGTTTCCCACATGCCACAGAGACCCTGAAGGGAATTAGACTGTTTTTCTTTAAAATGATTCCCATGATTGTCCAATTTTAGACTTTTTGTATGACGGCTGTTTCTGCCAACAACCAGCAGCATGTCCTGTTCTTTTCCTACATTATGTCAATGACTGTCACATGTAGGCTACACCCACTGGATTAGTATTATCTGGGAAAGTGCAGAGATTTGAAATATGTTTTGGTGTGGAAGAAGAATACCGGTGGGTGGCGAACAATACACAGCTATTTTTATATATAACTACATCTTTTATCCAGTAACACGCATTTCAGACTAAAAGCAAACCACTTTATCTCTTAAAAAATGCAATTTAAACATGCTTACAGGCCTTTTATTGATACACGAATAATAGTCAGGCTTTGTTTAAGTGCTTGATCTGCCAACCAAACATTTAACCTTATTTGTGTCCTCTAATGGGACCTTAATGCTATATGGGATGGTTTGTTCTGTTAAATACACAATTTTATGTGGCCATTCCTTGAATACCAACAGAGGAAAGAGGGAGCACAGGGAATCATCATTGAAGCTATGATTCGAACTACTCAATCTAGATGCAGCCTTTAATTCCAGGAAAAGATGACACATGACATATCACAATATAACCATATCCAAAATCTGAGACGAAATGTTCTTATCACAGTAACCCAGCCATACCCAAATGTTGACCACATTGGATGCAGCCTCTATGCCTCTATCAATATGGCATCTAGAAATGAACAAATGTACAGTGCTATAACACATTGATGAAGTAAGTGCCGTTGGACATTCTTGAGCAATTAGCATCACTGCATATGTCAACAATCACCACTTAACAACAGGAAGAAGTAAAGCAAGCCAACTGCCTCTGTACTGTGTGTATCCAGTGGTCAATAAAAACAGCAGAGTTCGGTCAGTGTGGCATTTCAGCAGCATTATCCTGGTTAGAGGGAGTTCACTTTCCCGGCACACACTCTCACCCTGTTTCTGCAACAGATTAGAGCGGTACTCTTGAATCACACTTACCACCCACTTTGAACAGTGAAAACAAGGAGATTTAGGTGAAAAAAAAAGCCCAGCTGACTAAAGCACATCTATAGTGACCTCACAATTATGTGCAATGCCAACATGCCAATGCAAAGCATTAAGCCAGCTGTTTTGTGTATGATGACATTAAGTTGCCCTACATCCTGTAAAACTATATATAGAATTCAATCGAAGTCTACACACAGCAATGTACACAGCAATGTACACCACACCTCCTACAACTGCAAAGTCCAAAGAGATTAAATTTACTAGAAGACTAAAAAAACATCTGTATGGCAACATCCAAGCCTATTTTTTCTGGGACTCAGGTTACATGTCTAATTTGACATAGTATTCCTATGATGTGAAACTTGCTTGGATCTAAAAGACAAATATTTTGAGAAAATAAAGGTAGCAGTACCCCATTTATTGGTTTAACAGCTCTGGGTTGGAGAGTAAGTAAACTTTTCAACCGTGATGCCTTCCTCTTTAAAATGAAATGCAATTGACATTTTAGCATTGTTTTTAAGCCCTAAATAGAACTGGCCACTTGTTTTGTTATGATCCTTTTCACAATCCAAGTAGAGGCAAAATATAGCAACCACATTGACCTATCATGTTTGTCAGCAGTGAGCAGTAATCTATGACTCTGTGATAGAGCTGCTTCTCTACCGAAAAAGGACAGTGTATGCTCTACCCTTCTTCATCAATTTTAAACAACTTTAGTCAAACAGGGGGAAATGTCTTCAGTTTTAAAGTAGGGGGGATTGTGGACGCGGGGGGTACAGCTGGGATGGCAAAGGAATACATAATAATTTGGCTGAATACCAGCAGGGATATACTTATCCTATTAAAGCCATTACTTCAATATATCTGCATCAAGAACTAGGGCCTTGCTCTGCAAGCCAAATCAGGGAACTCTGAGGTAAGGGACAGGTCTTTCTTTCCCTTAGTTTCGGTGTCTGATGTTATCTCACACAAAAGGAGGGCAGAGGGCGGGTGCTGAAACCTAGAAAACTTGGACAAAAGTGCTGATAAAATAGCAAAACTCTATGTGAAACCTAACTGCGTCAAATGTGACTGTCACAGGCAGTCTGCTGCAAATGATGTGAGCGTTCCCAACTGAAATGCAGGAATGTTAACACTAAGTACTACGAGACGCGGTTCTGGACTGTCAATCATGAGCAAGTCCATTATTGTAAATAATGCATGCAGTGAACATTTCCTGCTCACTTATGTGTTGGACCTGTTATTCTCAGAGACTTGTTTTATTTTCACGGTCAATTTTAGTTGTATGTCATAAATGTATTAGTTGTCAATAATATGCTCCCTGTGGTAGTCCGTGGTACTGTTGTTAGACAGTGTTTGGGCATATACCGGTTACATTACTTGCCCACAGCCCCTCATTGTCAGTTTGTTTTTTAATAAATATTTAGTTGATAATGAAAGCATCAGCAGCGCCAGCAGCAGAGTCGATATGCAGAGTAGAAAAAGTCAAATTTCTCTAATGACAGGAGTGAAAAGCAATATTTCGGAGTCTAATGAGAAGAAAGATAATATTAAAGAGGAAAAGGGAGATGGTCACCTCACTGAGAAGTTGTATGCAGCTTGTTGCTTGTAACTTTTCACCAACTAAATGCTTTTAATGTGGAGCTGCAGCAGTAGGAATTGTTCAGTTTGCGTTAGTAGCAATACAACACAGCCCTCTACAGATAGTGAGCATTTTTCCATGTAAAAAAAAACACAAGATTATTAGCTGGTGGAGACATGTCGACACCTTGAGTTGATAAACATTGCAGGAGGAAATATAGTCTAGTATTTTGCTTGACTGGCTTTGCTGAAATTCTCCACAGCCAAATGTCTATTATCACACTAAATAAACACTGTGGTAGACAACTTAAAAGTTTGGGTGTAATACTGAAGGATCCATCTTGCAGGTGTTGGGAAAACATCAGCGAAAAAAAGGAGATTCCTATCTAGCTGTGGTATACTGTATGTCCGCATTTCTTGTGTACAAGCAATCAGCACTTCCCCGTATCTGACTGGTGGGTGTTAATAATCTCCCACTTGGGTGGTAGGGGGTGTGTCAGTGCATACAACTGACTGTGTGCTCTTCCCAAACATCAGTGCCACCTGACAGCTGAATGAGTGAAACAAATAAGACTGAGCGGTGAAAAGCAGCCACACCTGTTTCCCATAACCCCGGCGCTCCTCTCCTGGGGGATTCAGCTGCTGAGTGTGCACATCCTGCATGTATACCTCTTTAATGTGGACTGTGAAGCCTCAGTGTATCTGAGTGACCCTAGCCTCAGTCACATACTGTGATGTGCTCTTTCAAGAAAAAAAAAAAACCTTGACTCCTGAAAACAGCAGGCAAGAAACTGTTTAAAAGGTTTCCCTCTGTCCATTCACAGTGGGTAATTAGCCATGGAAATATCTGGAAGCCATTTTTACAGCGTACTTTCCTATGACGCAGTGATTCTAACAGTCGATTCCTGTCTATCTGAGATTTATTCAGTAGACAAGACATAGTAGCTAACACACAGCATTCCTAATATTAGCATTTTCCTCCCAATTTTGAATGGCTAATTACCAGTGCACTGTGGTCCTAATGACTGGTAACTCCCAGTGTTGATCTGGGGAGGAAGGAGACACAAAATAATGAATGCCACAAGGACTGGGATTGGCACACAAAACCAGACGGTTGGGTTAAAGGTTTCCGTGTGGCGTTATTCTATATTTGTGTCATTATCATTAAATCTCATGAAAATACCAAATTCAATAATTAGTTAGTCTGCCTGTAAAATCTTTCCAACTTCCCTAACCTGTCTGTGGCACTCAGCCCCAAGCCCATTAACTCTTCTACAGAGGATGAAAATCTGTAAAAGCAAAACAAAATTTAAGTTTCACTGATGACATTTGGTACATTTGGTGAGCTAGCTAGTATTTATGTCTCCAGGATTGTTTATGTGGGATTTACTCAGAATAACCTAAACTGGCCACGTTCAATGTAGTGTAGGTGAATGGTGTGACTCACTGGTGCTTTTTTGGACAACATTGGAGGAATTAAAATGCCATTTATAAAATGATCATTCATCCATCTTGACTCTAAATGTTTGATTTCTATACATGATTATTTATCTCACTGTGCGACTACTTTACTTTTAAAACATATTTGGTAATGATCCATAATTTGATAAACAGATTAATTTACTTACATTATTTTTGCTTACGCTCAGCCATCCTCATCAATTTCTTAAGTAGCCTAGGTTAGAACGTACACACGATGCACATGCCTACATTAGGTATGGTTTAACGCGCAAAATTTTGAGGCGTAACAAACGTGTACCATGTTTAACATTCAATATGTTTCACGATCCAATTGGTGCAGCCTAGTCCTGCAAAACTGTTACAGGCGGTTATTATGTTGAGAACTGTTTTTGAATTTTCTGAATCATAATCACCAGAAGTTTGGACCAGCGGGATTGTGACATTGAAGCGTGTTCAAGTAGTGAACCACTTAACACGGAATGAGAATGATAACGAATAATTGGGAATTGGTGCCATCTTAAAGATCCCCATTATAAAGTACATTATCAGTGTAATTCAAGTCAGAATAGGTTGGTGTAGGCAGTCTGAAATTGATTTGTTAAAGCAGTGGGATAAAAGTATTCAAGTCCAGGGATAAGCTAAAACTGGGGGTTACAGCTCTGAATTTACTAATGGACCACCAGGGAGCAGCTTGGCATACAAAGCCTGTGACAGTCAGTCACATCTGTCAGGGGAAGAGGAAGCAAAGGGTGGAGTCAACAGAAGCTGGTGACCACAGCCTGCTCCCCGAGCCCCACACACAGCCTCCGTGTCCCACAATAAAGCAGCCAACTCATCTGCTGATGGCCTTCCTTCAAAAAGAAAACACTGCCTGCATTTAATGTGATTAGGAGTTTTCAGTCTGCTGCCTCACAACCGAGATTTCAGATCAAATGAGAGGATCAGATGAATGCTGCAGCTGTGACCAGCAGATGTGCATCTAGATTTTTTCTTGCATATAATTCCAACTCCAAATAGTAACTGGGCATCAGTGGACACATTTTGACAGTGGATCACACTTTGATA
>CAEMYA010001060.1:4478454-4494031 GCA_903131615.1 Diplodus sargus
TCATAAAATTCTTTTTAGTGAGTAACTTATGTATGATTAAGTGCAAAGACAGACATACGTACAGAAAATAAAACGACACTGCTTATTTTAGGCAATGAAAAACAAGTTAAACGTCTTTTCTGACAACTTCCGGTTGTCTCTGCCACCGCTGTTATGGAGCGAAACACGCTAAATTCCCCACATTAACATCACCAGCAGCATTTAATCCGTAAGGGACTAATTGTTGAGTAAAGCGTATGTTTATGAAACGACAAACGTTGTCAGTGTGAAGTTATATAGCTGTAATTAACATCCTACCTGAGGAGACGGAGGTAGCTTGTTACCCTCCACAGCGCGGCCATCTTGGTCCGCCACAATAAAATGTTCGTCGTCACCGGGCAAAGGTTCCCCTGGTGTGTCGCTGCAAGCACTGTCGCCCTCTGGTGGGCAAAACAACAACATTATCTTGTGCTCAGCCATGTTGAAGATAACAAAAGATAAGCTCCGCACAAGGGCACAAATTAATAGTTTCTAAAAAAAAAAAAAAGACTCATTGTAAACGGAGATAATTAAACACAAAAAATTGAAATAAAAATAGAAACTATACAAGAGCAATTATACTCAAATAACAAGGTAACTTGTACAGAACTATCTCAAGCACAATGTAGTGGGGTGGGATTATATTGTGTTAGTAGCTGGTATTAAATGTATCCAAGTATCAAGAGTACAAATACTAGTAAATTATACAACTATTTAAATGTAATTAAATATGTAAAATCATTGACCAGTTTTTTGAGTCAGATTAAAAAAAAACCTTTTGCTTATCAAATAAAAACTAATAAATATGTTCTACTTTACCTGGTAACATTCTATCACTGATATTTACACTTAGTGTACTTAGTGTTTGTCTTTATTAATATAGCAATAAGATGTACTTGATTATGAATAAAACATTTTAACATATTGACATAATATAGCATATATGTATGAGACATACAATGTAGTATATAAGGGGAAATGTGGCATTATAGTTTAACCTAATAGATAGGCTACTATACTATATAAAATATAATACAAATTGGAAAAAGACAAAATAGTGTGTTTATGTTATTCATATTTTCCTTATGTTCAATACTTGCAGATTGATCAAAATCAATGTGTCTACTAAAAAAAAAACACTAATGGCCTGAAGGTTTTGTAGAAAACACACCAAAAATATGTGTTTAATAGAAAACGAAGATATTTCGTCTCTCTGTGTGTTAAGGTGTGTTTATCAGGAAATTAAACCTAAGGGAAGTTAAACCAAAATTCTATGAAACTAAACTAAAGGGAAATGAGTACATCAAAAAGGGGTGGTGGGGATGTATACAATTTTCTTCTACATACTTCTTTTCTGACACTGTTGTGTTTGTTTTGTTTGTTGTATGTTGTTTTAATTTTTCGATTTGAAATAAAGTGCTTCATTCATTCATTCATTCATATATTCCAGTTATATAATGATGAAACATCACTGTGCAAATATCAGACCCCTTTCAGGCCTTTAAATCACTCTCAGCACTGAGCAAAGAGTCAGGAAAATGTGTCCAATACGAGAACAAAAATGTAAATAAATCACACGTATGATACTTGAAAAAGTATTCAACTTTTCAGAAACAGCAACATGTTCGTTGCTTTGCTTATTAGAATATATATATTTGTTGAGCTTTTCGGCTTTGCACAGTGGTGAGGATTCAGCCATGTTCAGCTTTCTTGTTGGATGACCTCACATTTGTATTACTATCTTTTTGTGTGCATTTTTTTGTGCCATATTTGCATCAAGACCACGGCTGTACAAACAAATATAGTACAAATATAACAAAGAAAAATAAAATACATTTTATTTAAAGTTTTGTTAACAATGTTGAACTCTAAGCAAGCGTTTACAGTTGCTTTCATCATTAGACAAGTCAACATCAACAAAGCAGTCTTTAATAATTAATGAAGCCATTAACTGTGTCTCCTAATTAATTTCCCTGGAGTTTGTTATTGCACACAGGGATGCAGATGACTAATTATCAGCAATACAACGAAGAAAACATCTGATGATGACAAACAAGCCACCGTTCTGACTGTGATGATCCCTAGTGATGTCTCAGAGTTAACTATCAGAAGTTCAGGCTTCACTGTGCAGCAAAGTGTGAAAGTTCAATAAAATTACTCAGTTACATTAGAATTACATTTAATCTTAAGTTTTTTTACATTTATTTTTTTTCCACACAGAGACGAGGGTATTTATCACATTTGAACCTATATAAGACACTTTATTCTCTGTGTCCTCATGTATTCACTGTATGTGAATTGTTTAAAGTGGGAAATTGTACAGTCACAGTCAGATCCTTCTGTTTTTAGTCACAATAGTAAAATATATGAGGACTGATAACAACTCAGTGGATGATAATGGATTCTTAATGCCACAGATCAATGAACAAATTAATTTGTTAAGGTTTTTTTGGGTAACTTTTGCTTTACGTGGACTTT
This sequence comes from Diplodus sargus, assembly GCA_903131615.1. NCBI lineage: Eukaryota > Metazoa > Chordata > Actinopteri > Spariformes > Sparidae > Diplodus > Diplodus sargus. The sequence continues at coordinate 4,480,951 of CAEMYA010001060.1, forward strand.
AGGTTGATCAATCAAATGAATCAATCAATCAGTCAATCAATCAATCTTTATTTGTATGGCACTTTTCATACAGAAAGTAGCACAAAGTCACAGAGATTAAAAACAACAACAGAGAAAATCAAAAGAACCCAACCCTGACACCCCCACAGATATGCACAGAGAGATACGCAAATACGTACACACTCATATACACACTCACACACACAGACAGACCCACACACTCACACCCACACATACACTAGCTGTCACTAAAGAGACATGGCCGGGCACCGAGACCTGAGGCGAGGAAGAAGCTACCTTTGTGGGCCAGCCACACTGAGAGAGATCTTGGCCCAAGGCCGCAGGGAGCGCCGCCACGGAGACCACCCCAACCCGAGCAGACAGGAGGCCCCGCACCAAGGTGCAGAGCCCTCGAGCCACCCAGGCCGAAACTGTCCATGGGGCAGCACCCCCAGCGGCAGACCAGAGACAGCTCCCAGTCCTGCAGGCCCCCATGAGGAAACACTGGAGCTAAAAACTGATAGCAATCTATTTTATGAAGGATTTATTGTACACAACAATGCCCTACATCTTATTCGCTAATACTTTGTGATTGTCTTATGTGTTTTGTGGTTCGTCTCCGTACTTTCACCAGTTATCTGACAGCAATGATTCTGGAGCGCTACGTGGCTATTTGCCTGCTCCTGCGCCATGCAGAGCTGTGCTCAACACGCAACGCCTTGCGCTGTATCATCATCATTCACAGCCTCAGCTCTGTACCCTGTGTTGTTATTATGTCCAGCTTCTTTGCATCTGTCACCCTAATCTGCACTGTGGAGGCGGTCGTCTTGCACAGTTGGCAGCAGCATATTAGGTCCGCTATAAGTCAGTTCTACATGTTTATTACTATTGTATTCTCATATGTTAAAATAATAAAAAGTGGCTAAAGCTGCATCATGAAAGAAAGACAAGGCAACACAGAGAGAGCTCCGAACAGTAATTCTTCGTGCTTTCCAGCTGATGCTCTGTCTCATCCAGCTGTGGTGCCCTCTCACAGAAGCTGCTCTCCTTCAGATAAATCTTATGTTATTCTTTTGTATTAGGGACATCAAATTTTATAATGTTTGTTCGTGTTGCAAGATGTCTGAGTCTTCTTGTTTATGGCCAAAGGGATGAAAAGTGTTTTCTTGCACTGAAATACAAAAAGGACTGCTTATTGTACATGCATGTGAATGAATGAATTACATTGCCAAGATTGGTAAAATATTCAAACATCGACTTCAAACTGTGAACGACTTTTGGTCAGATTACCCTTACATTTTGGACAAGTATTCATGGTCCCCAGAGGAGGAAACCAACCAAAATGTTGATCCACTGATTTTTCCTCTTGCACCATCATGACATTGCCATCTTTGGGTTTTGGTGACATGTACTGACAGTAATTGGACGGATTGCCATGACATTTGGTACAGATGTTTGCGTTTCCTTCCGTGATTATCTAATTCTAATAAAATTAAAATTACTCTTCTGACCCCTAGTCTTCTGACCCTTCCTTAAGTGCTACAAGTCTGTCAAATTTTAACTTTTGCAGTGCAATATCTCAACATTTTCTTATTCCCATTAGCTTCAGCTTTGGTTTGGGTTTAGGGATAATCAGGATATTTTACACACAGCACACTACAACACAAACATGCTAGAAATATCATTGAGAGCATCTTAGCATGCTTATGTGAGCATGAGCCAAAAACACCACTGTGTCTGAGTACAAATTCACAAGGTGCTCTGTCTTGATTGTATAATGTGTCGTTTTGGTGTTGGTTGCAAAATTTGTATGGAAATGTCAAAATAAATAAAATGTAATCTGACTGTTTAGATATATACTTGAATCCAAGCATGATGATCATCATTTTGATAACAGCACATAATTCTTACAGAAACTTTGAGACAAAAACTTTTTTATTTTTTTTTATTTATTTCTTTTACCTGTTATGTCATCCATCCAGTTTAAATAATAAATGAGGTGATTAAGTTTCTTTAATGAGTTTCACTTGAGTAAATTTGCCATCAGGGAACACTGTTGATCGGCTCATTAGTATCGCTGCTCTGTTTCGAGTCTTAATCCCCTTATGGAGAAAAACAAAGCAAAAATAAAATAAACCATCATATCGGACATTGTTTTAATTTTTTTTCTGCCACATAATGAACAGGCCTTCACAAAGCTGTACCCGGAAAGAGTAAATGGCAACATGGAGAGGGCCCAGTAAAGTTTCTCCTGCTTCTATATTTCATTCAGATGTGGTGTTAGTTTGTAGAGGCTGGCACACTGTTTCATTTATCAAAACAAAGACATTCTCTAAAGCTTCTCAGCTGAGCTTTCATAATTGTTAATAACTGTAGCAATTAAAAGTTTGGAAACAAAACACACTGGTGCTGAAACATCGAAAAACTTTTGAGTTGAATGGAATTTGTACTTTTGCAATTTTAAGGGCCCCCTACTTTTTGAGTGCAACACAAGATGTCAGATGTAATGTAACGTACAGATCAACAGCAACACTACCAGTTTGGCACCAGTTGTCTGGCCTCTCGTTCCTGTCTCTATTTCTAAATAAAAAAAGGGAACAATACGAAATGAGTTAAATAGAAACTTGTGAAGACAGAAAATAAACTGGGTGAAATGGAATTTGTGCAGAAATGATTAAACCAGTAGTATGGATTCTTAAAATATTAACTGTTAATTGAAGACGATGGTGCTGACCTTCAAGGCCTTCAACAGAACTGCACCCGTCTACCTCCAAACACTGATCAGACCACATGCCCCAGCGAGAGCGCTTCACTCCACAGCTGGCTGGCTGGTACCCCCATCGCTGAGAGCAAACAAAGCCTGCTCAACTCCTCTCTGTTTTAGCACTTCAGTGGTGAAACGAACTCCCGACTAATGTCAGTACAGCAGAATCACTCTCCATCTTCCATAAGAGACTTAAGACTCAGTTGTATACACTTCACCTCAACCCCGCATTACATGACTCCCTCCCATCAACCTGTCAACCCAAGCAACCGCTTAATTCACTTGTTACTTGGGCTGGCTATAACCCAATTAATCCCATCACTGTTTATGTGTACAAATTAAAGGGATATTCCGGTGTAAATGTAATCCATGGTCTAACAAACCGTGACCCCGAGTAAGACCCCCCCTCGAGAGATCAAGTTTACAGACTGCTAGCTTACGTAGTTTTAGCAACCTCAGAAAAAGACTGCACGATAACAATACATTGCAGTATATGCCTCCAAGATGAAACAGCCATCAAAAAGCCACTCATAGCCACAAATAATGCTCAGAACAGCACCAAACTTCAGCAACAATACAAATAGGGCCCCAGCACATAGTTCGAGGCATCAAACATCTGCTAGCTTAGCCGCATTTCTATTGTAAAGTGAACACAACTCACCACTTCTGCCGCAGCTTCCTCTTGTGGGGAAGCCCGATGAGTCGATTACCGAGTGCAGTTAGAAATGCTCAATTCCGTTCTTTTCCCTGTCTGCTCTGGTAGGCAAGACGCATATGAACTTTGATTGAGTTTCCATGGAGTAATAATCATACATTTTCATCCTTGAGCTGCGGAACTTTTTTGTCTCAAAGTCATGTTATTGTAGTAATATTTTAAAACCATTCACCAACAATCGAAAATAAACGCTCAGGTGCTACACAATTTGGATGTGTGTCTATATCATTTAGTGTGCCTGATGTACAAAGTTAAGTAATCCTGCAGTGACACATACACAAACATAAAAGCCCCTAATAGGAGGTCCTAGTGGAATGAGCTCAAACCCACTCCTCTTTGAGGCCTTGTTGTCTAAGATTTTATAACAAGTGTGTATTGCAGAAAAATGGGTGACATCATCACTACAGTGGCAAGGAGTGGGAACAAATTCTAGAACATTTCTCTTAATCTTGATTAAGGTCCCACAATTTTCACACTACACAAATAATGTATAGACATTGTTGGCAAAGCAAAGTCAGCCATCTTGATTCCCTCTTATCTGTTGAGCACATGTAACCCGACCAGGCCTCCATGTGAAAATAGCATCAGGTAAAGACAACATGCTGAAAAAAAAAGGAGTCTTGACAAAACAGCTTAAAGCAGAAACTTCTTAAAAAACAATAGTTCTAATCATGATGATAATGATCATGGTAATAACAGCAACAACAACAACAACAACAATAATAGTAGTAATAATAATAATAATAATAATAATAATAACAACACATTTTATTTAGATAGTGCTTTTCATAATCCACAAAGCCACTTCACAAAAGAAACCAATAAATCATATAATGCATAAATAAATACACTGTAGTGTTGCACTGTGGCTTACAAGTCAGGCTAGGATAAGGGTCAGTCATGACAGTAATGGTTGCTTACAACCGAGATATGTCTACAGATAGCCACTGAGAGGATGAGCAGAAAGTGTTGGTGACGACACTGTGATGAGCAAACTTTAATTAGCTGTGACTCTCCTTATAGTGGAGTCACTCCTATAAAGTCTTCATGCAGAACCTTCGCTCAGATCAAAGGTTGAAACAGACATCCGTCTTCTGAAAGAGTACCACAATGCTGCGACATTGCAGGGAAACAGTGTTTTTGTGATGAGAATCACATTGTTTTTCGATGGATGATGATTTAACTGTAACTCAACAACTTGTGTATGTGCATCGAAAAGTAATGGAGGACAACAGCTCATGGGTTGGTGGTGAGGTGAGACAGATCACTGACCGGTTGATTTCTGTGCAGGTCCTGGTCATGATGTTTCTTTGCATCAACTTTCTGCTCATCCTAACCTTTTTCAAGAAGAAGTCCTTCTACACAGTTGCACGCTACATCTTATTTGCTGTTACACTACTATCTGATAGCTTTTTACTACTCATATCTAATGTTCAATTCCTCTTGTCCTATTTTAATTTTACCATACAAGTGTGGTTATGTATTAGTATGTCTGCGATGGTGATTCTGTATTCGATGGTCACACCAGTTACTCTGACAGCAATGACCTTGGAGCGATATGTTGCCATTTGCATGCCCCTGCGACATGCAGAGCTGTGCTCCCAACGCATCCATGTGCATTGCATCCTCATCATTCACGGACTCAGCTCTTTACCCTGCATTGCTATTTTTTCCTCTTTCTTTGCATCAGCCTCTCTTAGCTTGTACAAACAACACAGGATTTGCTCTCCACAGATGTACATGTTGCACAAATGGCAGGATCACATGTGGTCAACTGTACAACAATTGTACTTCTTGATTATGGTTATCATCATTGTATTCTGTTATGTTAAAATAATGAAAGTGGCCAAAACGGCATCTGGAGACAATAAAAAGTCAACATGGAAAGGTCTCAGAACAGTAATTCTTCATGGTTTCCAGCTGATGCTCTGTCTCATCCAGCTATGGATCCCATTCATAGAGCATTACGCATTGGAGATTAATTTAAGTTTATTTATTAATGTAAGGTTCTTTAACTATGTATTGTTTTATCTTACTCCAAGATGTCTGAGTCCTCTGATATATGGGCTCAGGGATGATATTTTTTTTCATGCACTGAAAAACTATGCCTTCCTTGACATGTATAAAAGAAATATTTTGAAAGGTAAACTAGTAGTTTTTAACAGAAAAAATGCACAATGCACTTAAAAAGAAGTGACTCACTATGGTTGGAATTCACTTTAACATGACAATTTTAAGAATGTTAAGTAACAAACTGGTTTATTGTTACCTACTTATAACAAACTTTAATACCATGTTCTAATGTTACATCTGTGTTGTATACTTCTAAGAACAAGAGAACACTATTTTTGACAGTGGATCAGTTTGAAATATTGCAGGAAGTACAGTAATGGACAAAAAAAAAGAGTGAGTTGTCACATATGGAGCTGCAGGGGACAGACCATGTAGTGTATTAAATCAGATCAAGGTTGCTCACAGAAAGATTGAAAGACCCCAGAGAGCCTACTAGCTTATTTATGTATTAAGATAATAGATTCCATTGTACTGAACCTTTTTTTTATTTTTTTTTTGCAAAAAAAATCTTCAGGAAAAATAGATATTATGATAAAGGACCTGACTTTTAAGCACAATACATTTCAGTGTTGCAAGCGGAGATATCTGTGATCCTTCTTTCATCTACATCCTGACACTGCAATAAAAACAAACTATGAAGTTCAGTACAACTAGTGAAGCTACTGAATTATTGTTTTTAACACAGGATATGTTTAGGATTTGTCTGAATTTCCCTTAAAAAATTGAAACACTTAAACCTGTGCTAATTTATTCAAATACAAAATGGACTGTCTATGAGCACATTTTTTATTCAGGACAATGCTGTACACTTTGTAAATAAAGACCAGCTAAATTTCCCCCTATTGCAAATTAGCATTGATTTTTAAATCTTTGTAAATGTACAAATTGACAACTCTTCAAATAAAGTAAATCCACAGATTATCGATTTATTATCGGTTTATTTCTTTAAATGCATACCAACTGCTTGCTGTATCCTTACATATTCAATACACAGATATGAGACTGGGTTTTGATCCTCTGATGGTACTTTCCCCCAAAATGTTGAAGTAAAGACATTATATTCAGTAACACAAGACTGAGAGGACTAAGCAACTCTGGCGAAGTAAACAATGAACGTGTCACTAACAAGACCACGCCATAATTTGGCGTTATGTTAGTTTTTAAAAATTGGTAGACGACTTGGGAAGGATAGGGAAGGGGGGTCGGGTTTGTTGGATGAAGAAAAGCGGTCGAGGTTGGTGGATGAAAGAAAGAATCAGAATCAGAATCAGAAACAGATATGTTACCAAGAAGGGTTTTACAACAAAAAGGAATCTGTCTTGGTGACTAAGGTGCATGTAATAACAAAAAACAAACAGAGACATGAGTGTGGGATGATGATAAATAGGGACGGAAGAGATGTACATTAATAACAAAAAAGAGATTAAAAATAAAAGATTGTTTAAAAATTATTTGAAAAATCTACAAATTCTGCATTATTGTAATGCCTTATTCAAGGGCGGTGGTGGGTATGAGTGCAAGAGTCAGTGTCAGTGGGGGTGTGGGTCCCGGGACTTTTTAAGGATCCCAACTGCAGAGGAGAAGAAACTGTTCATGTGGTGGGAGGTTTTGGTCCTGATGGACTGCAGTGTCCTTCCAGATGGGAGAGTGTCAAAAAGTCTGTGACCGAGATTGAAGGGGTAGGCCACAATCCTACCTGCACGCCTCAGAGCCTGTGTGCAGGTCCTGAAGGGACAATCACCTTCTCAGCAGAGCGTAGGATAAGCTGCAGGCTGTTCTTATCCTTAGCAGTCCCAGCAGTGTACCAGACGGTGATGGAGGAGATGAAGATGGACTGGATGATGGCGGTGTAGAAGTGCACCATCATCGTCTTTGGCAGGTTGAACTTCTTCAGCTGCCGCAGGGAGAACTTCCTCCGTTGTGCTTTTTTGGTGAGGGATCTGTTGTTCAGCTCCAATTTTAGGTCCTGGGTGATGATGGTGCCCAGGAAGCGGCAAGACTCCACAGAGTTAACTGGGGGACCGCACAGGATGAAGGAGGTGGGTGGGGCTGGGTTTTTCCTGAAGTCCACGACTATCTCCACTGTCTTTAGAGCGTTAACCTCCAGGTTGTTCTGGCTGCACCAGGTCACCAGATGGTCAATCTCTCACCTGTTGAGGGGGGTTGAGGTAAGTAGATGACGGAAAGGGGGGTCGAGTTTGGTGGATGAAGAGGGGGGTTTGAGTTGGGTTGCAGAGTGAGGGGACCTTCTAGGAACCGGGGAGGTTGAGGCTTGTGGGGGCATGTCTAGATGGGCGCACGTCTCTGTCGCCTTGGCTTCATTAGGGAACTGAGTTAAATGAAAAATTTGATGTACCTGAGATACACTTGGATGGTGGATTATCTGATTGCGATGAAGTTGGATATTGTTACGATGTTGAGGGGAAAGGGATGTTGTGAAGGTTATGGAAGGACTTGAAACTGCCCCATCTGGAATAGTGAGATGAAAGGATTTTAAGAGACAGGCTGTTCAGGATGGCTTGCTGAGATGTGGCGATGAGGTGGAGGAACTCGGGGTTTTATATGTAGATGGTGGCTGAAAACTGTGGGACTGGTGTTGGGTTAGGGTCTGAGTCTGCTGCCAAGGATTTTAATTTTTGAAATGAGAACAGAGACAGAGAGTCAGCATTGCGGTTTTGGTGGCCAGGAATTGAGCTGTGCAGATTGTGAAGTGATGCTGGGATAGAACTAAAGTCAGGTGTTGGAAAAATGTCATGATATCTTGTGATTGCGAGCAGCCTTTGTTGATGATGTCGATGACATTGAGGTTGTCTGAGTGGATCAGGATGACTTTTCTGGACCATTAGTGCACCCAAGGAAGTGCAGTGATTATGACTGGATATAGTTCGTAGAGGGCAGAGGATGGGGAGAGGGGACGGTTCTGGGGGGCAAATGGAGGGGAACCATGTACCGCTGCAGTAGCCTCTGAAAACCTACTGAGGATGCTGTATCTGTGTATAGCTGGATGTCCTCTGGCTGGGTGATTTGGTTCTAGTAAAGGAAAGACATGCCATTCCAACAACAGAGGAAGTTGCATCACATTCTCAGCTCCACTTTGCAGAGTCGGAGTCCTCCACAGTGATGTAGTCATGGAGGGATGGAATGGTGGGAGACAGGGATAGTGGATGGGAGGTGAAGATTGACCCTGGCGGATAGTGGCGTAGTTGAGGTGTCCAAGCAGGGAAAGAAGGTGGTGCTTGGTACAGTGGTGAGCAAGGAGGTAGTTGGAGATGAACAATGAGGTACGTGTGGCTTGTAAGATGAGTGTATCGAGGGTGACGCGTTGGAATTTGAGGGATGTACTGGCTCCTGTTGCTGTATCGGCAGAAAGGGGAACGCCAAGTTTGTGGAAGGTTGATTTAAGAGTGGAAAGACCTTGTGCTGGTGGGGAGGATACCAGAGTTCCCATGAGAAACTCAACAACTTGAGGCAGGTTGTGGTTGTTTAGGTGTATCCAGAAAAGGGCTTTGGAGAGGTAATCAAATATTTTCGGGCTACTATTGCATCTGAAGGTGAGGCGGACTGCAAAGTAGAAGCAGCCTCTCCAGGATACGCCAAAGAAATCTGGGTGGGTGGGCTATTTAGCCCCATACACAGCAAACTGCGATGTGCAGTGTATTATGAAACCTTTCTATAAGAACCATCATTAACTTCTTCAGCAATTTCAGCCACAGTAGCTCATCTGTTGGATCGGACCACATGGGCCAGCCTTCACTCCCCCACATACATCAATGAGCCTTGGCCGCCCATGGCCCTGTCACCGGTTCACCACTGTTCCTTCCTGACTCATCTAGCCATCTCAATTTAGCCCTTTTTCAAACTTGCTCAAGTCCTTATGCTTACCCTTTTTTCCTGCTTCTAACACATAAACTTTGAGGACAACATGTGAAGTTTTAATATTTGTGGGAAAACATCTCTGAAACACAAAGTGAGTAACTATATTTAGTATGGTCATTGAGGAGTGTTGGTAGCAACAGTTGATGATGACAACACTGTGGTTAGTTTCGTCAACAGTTAGCCCTATAAACTCCACATACACAGCCCTCTCTCAGAGGGCCACACAGAGCTCAGCGGAATATGATATCTATGGGACTCTGTGCAACAATTCCATATTGATGCAGGGATGTTTTGTTTAGCTGATGGTTTTATGCCATTTGACCTTTTGATGTGTTTCTCTCAAATGCATTTTAATTGCAATGTATGTGATATTATACTGATGTGTGTCATGTTTGTGTTAATCATCTAAACGTCCACAAATCACATCTGTGAGGTTGTTTAAGTTGAAATTATGTGTGTGTTGTGCCACAGGAAAATCTGGGCATCTTGCTTATACAAATAATATTCTGACAGATATATGATGCTTTCTTGAATTTTGAAACTGTCTTTTGGTTGAAAGAGTCTAAACCCTTGGTATTTCAGGATATATGGCAGCTAATAACTCAATGAATGGTGGTGAAACCTCTCTGAAGAACATCAGTGGTCAGGTCATTTTTGTTCAAGTTCTGGTGTTAGTCTTTCTTTGCATCAACTCTTTGCTAATCATGACATTTTTTATGAAGGATAACTTCTACTCATCCATGCGCTACGTCTTATTTGCTATGACACTACTGTCTGATTGTCTGTATCTACTCGTGACTGATATCCTGCTCATTCTCAGCTATTTTCGTTTTACCATACAAATGTGGTTTTGTCTCATTATATATATGATTTTGTCTCTGTACACTTTTTTAACACCAGCCACTCTGACAGCAATGACCCTGGAGCGCTATGTGGCCATTTGCCTGCCCCTGCGACACTCAGTGCTGTGCTCCACACGCAGTTGTATGCACTGTATCCTCTTCATTCACAGCATTAGTTGTTTACCCTGCATTGCTGTCCTGTCCATTTTCTTTAAATCTGCAACCCATGGCTTCTACATTCAGAAAAATGTATGCTCTGTAGAAATATTCATCTTTCAAAAGTGGCAGGGTCATCTTCGATCAGCTATTAGTCAGTTCTACTTCTTAGTTATGGTGAGCATTATTGTATTGTGTTATGTTAAAATAATGAAAGTGGCCAAAATGGCATCCGGAGAGAATAAAAAGTCAACATGGAAAGGTCTCAGAACAGTAATTCTTCATGGTTTCCAGCTGCTGCTCTGTCTCATCCAGCTGTGGTGTCCATTCATAGAAGCGGTTCTACTTCAGACTAATTTTCTGTTATATATCAATGTCAGGTATTTTAACTACATTGCATTTATTCTTGCTCCGAGGTGTCTGAGTCCTCTCATTTATGGCCTTAGGGATGAAATGTTCTTTCATGCGCTGAAATACTACGCTCTCTGTGGCTTGTATAGAAAACCTTTGGATTTTTAAAGTAATGATTTTATGCTTTTGAAATTTGTTTCTCTCACTGAAATAATTCAGTATACTTTTGGGGGGCAAGTTTTGGTTGGCAATATAATCACAAACTTTTATTTGTGATTATATTGCTTGTTTTCAGCACACCTTCAAATTGGCAACAAACCAAAATATCAATCATGTGGTACTTTTCTTTTTTGGCTCAAACAAAATCGTGTAATTGTAGTAATATTTTAAAACCATTCCCAAACACTTTTTTCCAAAATAAACATGCTTGTGCGGCACAATTTGGATGTGTGGCTGTATCATTTAGTGTGCCTGATGTACAAAATTAAGTAGTCACGCAGTGACACAGACAGAAAAAATACATCAAAGCCTCTAATGGGAGGTCCTGGTGGAATGAGCTCAAACCCTTGTTGTCTAAGATTTTATAACAGGTGTGTATTGCAGTAAAGTGGATGACTGCTTCAATACAGTAGTGGGGAGTGAGAACAAATTCTAGAACATTTCTCTTAATCTTGATTAAAGTCACACAATTTTCACTCCACACACTGGTCATTAACCAAAACGGGAAAGGTGGGTACCCTCGGACAACACTTTGGCTCACTGTGTCATAACTTAACACACAGGTCGAGTAAGACACAGCACAAGGACATAAACTCCAAACATATACGGCAAAATGAAACTCTTGAAACAAAACCTAACAATCCCATTTCAAAACTGTTTTTAGCATCAAAGCGCAAAACACATGCACCTTTGAATTACTCGTTCCTAGCAGCAACAATACACATATGTCCTTTATGCAAAACACAGCTGTATTCAGTACTTTGGATGGTTTTTGACCATGGTTTTTGTCTCATACAGACTCTTTTTTTGTTTTTGTGAAAGACTGAATTTTTTTAGTTTTTCAGGTTTTTGCAAAAGTGAAAAAAACAAAACACAAAGATGTGGTACAACTTAAATGTTCTACAAAACATAGTGTTTCAAGGGAATGATTGGAAGACATTTAGGCTTTGGGTCCTGTCTCCTGTTGGCATTTGGCCACATCACCTCATCCATATCACAGGAAATGTCCTCCCTTGCCAAGCAACGGGGGAAATATCGCCTTGCATGCCCTATCCAACCTTTTATGGACCTCACCGCAATGTCGCCACATGTCTCTTCCATGGCTTGTAGAAGAGGCATGTGGCTGACGGTCATAAACTTTCTAGCACCATGCTAAAAAGAACTCCTCAATTGGATTCAAAAATGGGGCGCATGGTGGCAATTTGAGTGTCTTAAATCTATTATGGTTGGTGAACCAGTCCTGGACCAGAACAGCTGGATGGAACCTGACATTATCCCAGATGACAACAAACTGGGGCTGCTCTGGCCCGTCCTGGACTACTGTGTCATGAAGTGTGTCCAGAAAGCGAATAATGAGGGCTGTGTTGTAGGGACTGAGGATGGAGAGGTGATGCAGTGTCACAGTTGCCTGCTCCCCTTCTTCGTCCTCTTCCTCATCCTGCTGCTGCTTTTACTCTGCCTCTTCCTCTTTTTGCCTCCATGTTTCCAAAGTTAGCACAAAGGAGCTGAGCTCACATCAGGTGTATTTGTAGTGCTATGTCTTAGAATGATTGGTCTACGATTAGATTTTAAATGTTTTCGTGTGTGTGAGTCTGTGTGCTTTTCCAATTTTAGTTGTGTTTTGTAGTTGTGATGCTCGTTGTGATGCTTTGGGCATAGCAAACACTTTTAGTGTTTCACTGTGGCTTACGAGACAGGTTAGGATAAGGCTCAATTAGGGGCCACGATAGTAATGGTGGCTTACAACCCAGATATGTCTACAGATAGCTTTAAAGAGGACAAGCAAAAAGTGTCAGTGACGACAATGTGTTGAGCAAACTTTAATTAGCTGTTACTCTCCTTGTAGTGGAGTCACTCCTATAAAGTTTTCAAACAGAGCCTTCACTCAGAATAAAGGCTGAAACAGACACCTGTCTTCTTAAAGAGTGCAACAATACTGTGCCATTGCAAGATACAGTAGGTGTGAGGGGGTGGGTGTGATGAGGATCTTACTCTTTTGACAGATGATAATTTTACACTTCGCTGTAACTCAACAACTTGTGTATGTACCGAGAAAATTGATGGAGGACAACAACTCGTGGGTTG
>CAEMYA010001061.1:5402-32989 GCA_903131615.1 Diplodus sargus
TTTTTTTGCAATTTTCAAATTTTGGGCTCACTATTGAATATGAAAAGAATGAATGAAACATAGATTGACAGGAGCATGCCAGATCTGCCACCTGCTGACCTAGATCTGAATATTTGTATGTATGGGGGAATAATTAAAGATACAGCATTTCAAAACAAAACATGATAAAGTACTGTGGGGTGAATACATACATGAAAAATAAACATACAAAAAAATAAGCAATGTACTTATTTAGACCCAGATTAGACCCAGATATGTTTGTTGGGCCTGCAACACCAGCCAAGTTGTTCACCCCCTGTGACGCAGAAGATTAATCATATTATTTTTAATTTCTGTTGAATTTACCACAAATAATTGGTTGCTGTCCACATTAGTTGCATTTGTGTTTGTATTGAGTAGAGGTACATATTGCTCAGGTGAATTATATGAGGAAAGAAGTATGTGGCGAAGGGATGATGAAATCCATGAAAGTTGGGCCTAAATATCTATGTTTTTAAACCCACCCAACCTGAATCTCTCCACAGTGGCAAGCTAGAAAGCTAACTGCTGATGGCTCTAAGTCTGAGCACTGGCAGCCAAGATAGGTCAAACGACTGCAACCATGTTGCTAGAGAGGAATTATCATTCAAAAGGTAGAGGAGAGGTAAGTTGACACTGAAATCACTACCCACCCACCACCACCCCAAAACAGTCACACTAGGGGAAACTCTGGTTTTAAAAATTAAAATTGTGCATTACCATTTTGGTCATCCTTGGGTGAGCCAGGGTCTGGCTGATATCATCTTCAGTGGGTAGCACAGTCCTTTGGCCATCTCTTTTTTAAAATGTTCCTGCTGAACATTTCTTTCTGTGAAATACATTGAAGTACAAAACATTTTTTTTTCAAATGTGGCTCTTCAACTTAACATTATATTTATTAAGTTCTTGCAGCAAATTCTACATTAATAAATCCAGAGTTTTAACTACAGCTTCAAACCGCGTTAGCTGTAGGCAGAGTTAGCTGGCGTCCTCTGCTCATTTTAAGAGGCAAATTTGTAGCTATAACATTAGCTTTAAAACTGAGCCCTCTACACGCCATCTTAAATAATCTATGTCATTTCGGCCGAGGTCGCTGGATTCCCAGCGGGTCTAATTCCCCCCTATAACCGGACTACTATAGCTAATGCTGCTAATGCTAACAAGTTTGTAGTCATAAGGTGGTTGATGCTAACTTCAGCTAACGCGCTAACGGTATTATAGGCAGACACATTCTGACGAGGGAATCAGAACCAACATGAACATTTGCCCTCTAAATGTTCAATTCACTCAATTTACATTAACAATGTAGCTTACCTTCTTTTTCCAGAGGTGTATTGCACAAAAGTAGAATAAAGAAATCCAAGATAATTGAGCAAGCTTGACCTAGTCTGCTCGGCGCATCCTGGCTTAATTGGTTGCGCGTTTGCCAAGCCAGGATGAAAAGGCGCGGCTATGTCAAGCCAGGTGTAGATAGTCGGGATAAGTGCGTGTTCATGACATACTTAAATAGTCCTCGCGATTGCTCACAGAATCACAGATGGGATAATGGATAAGAGTCGCGCTTCATATTTCACGTCTGCTGAACCACAGCTCCTGATGGAGTTCTATGAAGAGGTGAAAGACATTATCAGAAAAAAAGACATTACCAGTGCCATAATTGCCAGACATGCCAGGAACACCTCCCAAGGGAGGCGTCCCGGGGGCATCCGAAACAGATGCCCGAGCCACCTCAGCTGGCTCGAGTCCCCAGCCTCTGCTTCCTCTATGGAAGGCGTGTCAGTGGGATTGAGGAGATCCTCGAAGTATTCCTTCCACCGCCCGACAATGTCCCCAGTCGAGGTCAACAGCTCCCCACCTCCACTGTAAACGGTGTTGGTGGAGGACTGAGGAGTGTGATCCCCCGATAGTTGGAACACACCCTCCGGTCCCCTGTTTTGAATAGGGGGACCACCACCCCGGTCTGCCAGTCCAAAGGCACTGTCCCTGACTGCCACGCGATGCTGCAGAGACATGTCAACCAAGACAGCCCCACAACATCCAGAGACTTGAGGTACGGATCTCATCCACCCCCAGTGCTTTGCCACTAAGGAGCTTCCCAACTACCTCAGTGACTTCGGCTTGGGTGATGAATGGGTCCACCTCTGAGTCCCCAGCCTCTGCTTCCTCTATGGAAGGCGTGTCAGTGGGATTGAGGAGATCCTCGAAGTATTCCTTCCACCGCCCGACAATGTCCCCAGTCGAGGTCAACAGCTCCCCACCTCCACTGTAAACAGTGTTGGTGGAGGACTGCTTCCCCCTCCTAAGGCGCCGGATGGTTTGCCAGAATTTCCTCGAGGCCGACAGGTAGTCCTCCTCCATGGCCTCCCCGAACTTTTCCCACACTCAAGTTTTTGCTTTCGCGACTGCCCGTGCTGCAGCACGCTTGGCCTGCCGATACCCGTCAGCTGCCTCAGGAGTCCCCCGGGCCAACCAGGCCTGATAGGACTCCTTCTTCAGCTTGACAGCATCCCTTACTTCCGGAGTCCACCACCCGTTTCGGGGATTGCCACCACGACAGGCACCGGAGACCTTACGGCCACAGCTCCGGACAGCCGCGCCAACAATGGAAGTGGAGAACATGGTCCATTCCGACTCAATGTCCCCAGCCTCCCTTGAGGTCTGGTCAAAGCTCTCCCGGAGGTGGGAGTTAAAGACCTTCCTGACAGAGGGTTCCGCCAGACGTTCCCAGCAGACCCTCACAATACGTTTGGGTCTGCCGGGTCTGTCCAGCTTCCTCCCCTGCCAGCGGATCCAACTCACCACCAGGTGGTGATCAGTTGACAGCTCAGCCCCTCTCTTCACCCGAGTGTCCAAGACATACAGCCGGATGTCAGATGACACGACCACAAAGTCGATCATTGACCTCCGGCCTAGGGTGTCCTGGTGCCACGTGCACATATGGACACCCTTATGCTTGAACATGGTGTTTGTTATGGACAAGCTGTGACTACCACAGAAGTCCAGTAACAAAACACCACTCGGGTTCAGATCGGGGAGGCCGTTCCTCCCAATCACACCCCTCCAGGTAACACTGTCGCTGCCCACGTGAGCGTTGAAGTCCCACAGTAGAACGACGGAGTCCCCGGTTCGAGCATTCTCCAGTACCTCGCCCAGTGACTCCAAGAAGGCCGGGTACTCTGCACTGCTGTTCGGCCCATAAGCAGAGACAACAGTGAGAGACCTATCCCCGACCCGAAGGCGCAGGGAAGCGACCCTCTCGTTTACTGGGATAAACTCCAACACAGGGCGGCTGAGCTGCGGAGCTATAAGCAAGCCCACACCAGCTCGCCGCCTCTCACCGCAGGCAACTCCAGAGTGGAAGAGTGACTGTGCGTGGAGGTGACCCCGACTATCTCTAGCTGGTACCGCTCAACCTACCGCACCAGCTCAGGCTCTTTCCCCCCCAGCGAGGTGACATTCCATGTCTCCATGACTAGAGTCACCGTCCGGGGATTGGGTCGCCGGGGTCCCCGCCCACGACTGCCACCCAAATCACACCGCACCAGCCCCTTCTGAACCCTCCTGCGAGTGGTGAGCTCACTGGAAGGTGGGCTCCACAATGTGTGTCGTTTAATCTATTTTTCTCATGTTTTTATCTATTTTATCTTTCTCTCCTTCGTAAAGAACAAACTTGTCTGGCTATAAAATGACCTGGCAGCAAGTTAAAATTAAATACAAGAACATTTTGCAAGTAGATAACAGTGAACGAATGAGGTGAATAGATTAGGTGTCTGCTGGCATGTTGAATGTCTATGATTGTAGCAGTTAAATGGCACAGGGGGCGGCCCACCAAGTCAGGATATGACCCCAGCGGAGGAGCTGGCACTCCATTTAAATAAAGGAAGGCCAGTGATGAAGGCGATCGAGGGAGGGACAGTAACAGACTCTGTCCCAGCCACAGAAATTGTCCGCTTCATACAAGGTACATATTGCAGTACTACTGCATATGAAACAGTCAAATAAATATATTATACTGTCTGACTTTGGATTTCCTTACAGTGTCTGTGAACACAGTTACCCTTTTTTAGCCAGCAGAAGATGATCCAGTTAGTACATTGTATTCAAATCACAGGGTGGGTTTGTCCTGTGAAATCTTTATTCAAGTTCTCTCAATACATGTATGTATATGGCAGGGGGAAGGCACATCTGCTGCTGCAGAATGCACTTCTGCAGATGAGGAGACTGTCACTGGACTCCAGAAGGCTTGAGGTATGTCAATTTTATGGAAATATCCTGCTTATTTAGTCCATAAAGTATGAAGTCAGTGATGTGGTGCTAATAGAAAATATATGTGTAACAGGACCCATATGCTGCACAGTCTCCTAAGCAGCCTGGTAACATTGTGAGTATTGGCTAAAGTAAATCTACATTATGCACAAATCCTGCTGTGGTGGGGTTTGGTAGGTTCACAACTGTACTGGGAATCTGCCAACCAAAGCATGTGCAGCTCAACCTATAGGGGGCGCTATAAATGCTACACATGCGTATCTCAAAGACCATTGGACGGAATTCCACCAAATTTGTTATGCATGCTCAAGGTGCGAGTATTAACTAATATCTTGAGTGCCATGTTGATTGGTGAAAGTGGGCGTGGCCTATTCGTCATTAACCATCATTGCTTGCGTTTTATTCATTTATGGCGAGCTGGAAGGACCCAGACACACAAAACTTGGTACGTTGAGTGTAAATGACGTCCACATGATGCTCCGAAAAGTTCATCCTGATCCGTCAGATGGGGGCGCTATAACATAGGGTGTGAACTTCGAAAGGCTCTCCCCGCCAAGCCATAAGTGCCATTGACTTGAAATTTTACATAGATGTCCTGCTGATGGTCCTCTACAAAAAAGCCTTTGCACCAAGAAAACCACGATAACAGATTTTTAGCTAATTAGCATAATGTGAAAAACAGTAAAATGAATAGAACTTTAGAAATATTGACTCTATCAACACCAAATTTGGTATATGGCTTCGGGGGGTGACAAGACACTTTTCTACCATAAATGAGCTAGATTAGTCAAAAAACATGGCCGGCACGGACCAATGTATTGTCGCAATGGGCGGGGCTTAGGAATTATTGTCCATAATTCCCACACTCTTTGCACTATCATCACAAAACTTCTCAGCCTATAGGGGGCGCTATGAATGTCATTAGCATGTAGCTGAAAACCCAATTTGAAGAAATCTGGGGCTTATCATGCCTGTGTGTTGCACAGATCTTTGAGTGACATGGCGGTCAATGTCATCGACTGCGGGGGATGAGGGTCAGGGTGGCCGGTTTGGGGCAAAAGTGGTTAGAACCCGCGGATTGCCGCTTGCGGCTATATTTATTATTATTATTAATAATAATAATAATAATAATATAAACTATATATATGGTGCATATTTATAAAAGTAGCCTACTGCAGCTTTACTTTTTTTTTTTTTTACCATGAAATGTTATTTTATGCAATATAACATTTTATAATGTTCTATCATGGAATACATATCTTCACTGCTAAAAGAAAAGAAAGCAGGCTCACTGCCAGTTGCAGTTTCTTATTTTGATTTGCAGAGTTTGTTAATTTTTTGTCTCCATGATTGTTATTATTAGTATTATTAGATTATCAAAAATCACTATATTTATAAAAATGTACATGTCAGGATGTGGTTATTATAGACAGATTAAATATTTAACTGTCATGTATCATCACAGTAACAGGGTTACATACATTGACAGCTGTAAACACTCAAAAACATTATAAAAATCCATCCTATGGTTTGGTGCCAACCTGTATTCTGAACATATAATGAGTAGATAATGTTTATAATCATCATAGGACGTACAGACGTTGTTTTTGGTTCCTATCTGTTTCCTGAATATATAGGTACGTGTGTGAATGTGTAAATGAGAGACATTAACTTATGGCACTTTGTTTTTTTGATATTATACTGTATAGAGATTGTATCTTTATTGTGCTCCAGCCACCAATAGTTTGATTTGACAGTATAAAATAGACCTAATACATGACATTTAAAGGGTTTGTTTTGTGGTCTATGAAACAAAGTTGGAATGATACAAAATAGGCTATTGCAGACCTGAATAATGCATCCATAGAGTGGGGATCCACTGGTATGCATGTTTATTTGCTCTGAGGTCAACCTGAATACATGAATTGAGGAGAGTAGATCGATTTCATAAAGAGACCCCCCCTGATGTCTCTGCCTGAGATCAAACAGAGACACCAGAGTTGAGACAATCTGAGACTTCATTGAGAGCTTGCTGAGATCTCCTTTGAAACTCACAGGGAGCCCAAGTTGAGATTTTGTGCACCTGTTTCTCAGGAGAAACAATTGAGAAGCAGGAGGAATCAGCCACAGCCTCACTTTGGTCTCACATAGATGTCATAGTTGTCTAGGAGAAATGAATGAGACACTACTGAGATCTCTTCTCCAACTTTTGTTTCCTCTGGGGAACTCTCAGTCACGAGGGAGCACATCTTTGAAGAAATCAGGAGTGCAGACTTTTTTTTATGTTAACATGTAAAATATTTGGTGTTTCCAACTTCTTGAATGTAATTGTTTGCTGCTGTTCTTCTTGTCATTTATGATAGTAAATGAAGAATCTGAAGGTTTCTGACTGATGATTTGACAAGCAGGTCTCTGGATAGAGTTTTTATGGGGATCATTTTAACTTGGTAACCATATCAGACAAATATTACTGTTCCGAGCAGAGTATCTTTATTTGAACTGAATAGACTGGTGTGATGCACCAGTAGGGTGCTATGGCAAGACCTACAGGTGAAACATGGTTATAGCGCATCTGACAAATGACTTTTGCATAATGCGACCCCTCCCCAAAGGACTTCACCAGCCATCACTGCTGCAGACTTTGAGAAGATCTCCGCCAATCTCATCTCTGTACCAGCCACCCAGACCAGCAGGACCAAATGTCACCATTCCAGTCGCTCCAGGGAGAGCAAAAACAGCTGGAACTGGAGATAAGCTAAGGCATTTTGCGTCATAGGAAAATTAGATTAATGAAATAGGACTCAGGGTCACTCAACAACAGGAGATAAGAGACCGTTAGGCCCAGGTTGATAAACAGATAGAAGACAAATCCACCTTTGAATCACAGAAGTTAATAAAATCTCTGAGCTTTGCCCTGTCAGTAAATGGCTCCTGATCAGAGCAGAATCTAATGTGACTCCAGGTGCTTACTTCAGAAGCTCCTGATTCTGTGGGCGTGGCTCTAACCACACAACAATCGCATTTAGAGCCATGCTATAGTTGTAATTTCCACATTGAATTACTACAATGTTAAGTTACAACTGCAACACCCAAGCTACTGTATTGCCTAGTAGTTTGCAGATTTGAATTCCAAAATAGGTTCATGTCACTTTTACAATGTCATCAATATTATCATTGGCTAAACAAAATACATATGAAATACTGCTACATCGTAAAATAAGATCTTTTTATAGGGGAGCTAGTCAGTTGTGCATGGAAGTAAATTAATTTCCAATGGAATAATCCTTTTCAAAGCTGCATTGGCAATATTTTAATTTTACCAAAGGATTAAATTACTATGTGTGTAAAGGGGGTTGTTGCATTGATGAACCTAAAGTGACCCGACTGCAGTTTCTATCTACTCAATGGAGCATTTTAGCCTCTTTCAATTGAGGTTGTTATTCTGTTTTTTCTGGCCTGCAACTTTACATTATGGCTCAATCTTACTGCACTCATCAGCTTCATTTCCAGCAGCAGCACTGCATGACCTGCACCAAACAGCAGGCAGACAGATTTAGAGACTAACTAGTGAACATTTAGCAGCTAAAAAGCTAGATCATTTCTACCTAGTACAACATCTCTTCTTTTGTTCCTATTCCCTCACTGCAGCTCAACGTTTCAAACACTTCACTTTGGTTTGCCTGCTCAAGGTTTGCAGATGTAATTTCATAGTGAATCAATAGCCCATTCACACTGCCCTTTCAAGGCGGGAATCATGCACCATTACTCAGCCTCACTGTCTGCCTCACCGGTGGTACTAACAGAGCCTCAACGGAAGCGAGATGGCGTCTGTGTGAATGGAAAATCCAGATCCAAACAGACTAAACAGATCCTTCACTCATCAAATAAAAGAGAAAGGTCCAACATTTCAATCCACAAAGCAATGTTACAGGACAAAACAACAGTAACTTGGTAACTGATAGTGTCCTTGGCATCTTATACGAGGAAAAAAAAAATCAATTTATATGGGGAAAAGTGTCCGTCATTCTGTCAGCACCCAGTCAGCGTCAAGGTAAATTACGTAGGTGAAAACGTAGGTGCTGATTGGCCGAAGAGGAGTGCTAGTTATCTGCGCTCGTTTGCTCTTCCTCAACTACCCGGATGTCAGTCACAGTAAATTGAATTAAATTTAATTTTGAGAACTGAATTTGAATTTTGAGAACTGAATTTGAATTGTGAAAACTGAATGTAAAAATTTAGAGAGTTGAATTTTCCAAACTACTAAATTCAATTTCAGATTCAGTTTTTCAATGCAATGATTCGAATTTAACAATACAAATTCAAATTATGTGATTTAAATTCAGTTTTTTAATGCAATTATTCAAGTTTAGCAATTCAAATTCAATTATAGCTGCTGCGCAGCGATGGGTTGGGTCCGGGCTATTTTTGGCAAATTTAGGCAATTCTGAGCAACAAACAGGAGAATAGGAAGACAAGACAGTTGACAACAATGTTCATTTTGGACCACCAACTCACAACTTCTGGAACCAAAGACTGTCATCTATCGCTCTGAGCTCATTGGCAAGTGGCAATACAACAGATTTGAACCACTGTAAAAAATTCAGTGATCAAGACAAAAATCTGAAAATACACATATTGCAGCATGGAGATGTTGGTAATTTGTTTTTTAAAATAGTTGATTTGCTCCATAAGTGAATAACTGATGTTTAAAAATGCTGCTTGCATTGACTGCAATTATTCACATGAGAGCAGAATTCAAAATGTTCTCAAAAATTCAGTTTTTTAGGTAAAATTCTGATATTTGTCAAACATCATCTACCATGACTCAATGTTCAATTTTTTCATGAACATTGAAGATTTATTTATCAATTTGCAGGTATATGTTTACAGTAGTGTTCACAGTCAAACATTTTCATGCACTGTAGGCAAAAATTGTGGGAGGAGAGTTTTTTTTAAGTTTTACAGTTTGCAAGTTCTAGTGGGTTGATTTGTTATGAATTTTCAATGTTTTGAACTTTAGATGCTTGCTGTAGCGCCACCATCAGGACTATTGGCTTGGGTTTACAGCTGAGGTAATCTGGCATGAGACTGGACCTTTATGCAAAATTTGGTGAGATTTCACCCATGGTCCAGTCCAAGCTATTTGTTTTTATTTAATTTAGAGGCTTGCTGTGACGCCACCATCGGGACAATTGTCTTGTATTTCATGTTGAGGACATCTGACTTTTTGATCTGTTGTCATCATCATCATCCTTGCTGGGTCTCAAACCCACAACCCCTGCCACCAAGAACCAGTTCCTAACTCACTGAGCTAATTGGCTGGAAGCTAGACCTGCTGTGTAGCTTAATTTATCGACTCAGGGAGTCACTGTCCGGGCAGCTGTTGTCAAGGCAGATTTCAAAAATGGTCAAAATGTCAGAAATTTTGTTACCTGAACAAAAATCTGATAATACATAAATTGCATCTTTACAGCATGGAAATGTTGATGATTTGCTTTTAACTCTAAGTGTTTTGCTTCATAAGAGAAAATCTGATGTTTAAAAATGCCACTCTTACATTGACTCCAGTTGTTCCCTTGAGAGCAGAATTCAAAATGTTCTCAAAAATTCAGTTTTTGAGATAAAATTCTGATATTTGCCAAACTTCATCAACCATGACAAAATATTCTCAATTTTTTTTCAGGAAGATTAAAAATGTATTTAGCAAGAATTTGATAGTATATGTTTACAGTACTGTTTACAGTCAAACATTTTGATGCACTGTAGGCTTAATTTTTGATAAATCAAAAATCCAAGAAACAAGTTTTGTGGAGGACGGTCTGAAGATGCTCTCTAGCAATTTTTGTGACAATTGAGCAAAAAAAAAAACTGAGTGATGGACTTCATAATTTGTAATGAGTTTAAGTGGACTAAAGATTCAGCAGTATTGGGGCTACAGTTTGGTGAAAGTTTCAAAACTGTAGCATGTACTGTTGATTTTGTAGGTATTTTTAAAGTTTTTAAAATTTAAACGCTTATTGTGCCCCCCCCCCCAGGAGGAATATTGACATGTCCTTGTTGGAATTTAGTAAATCTGGCATGGGGCCGGACATTTCCGTAAAGTTTGGTGAGTTTTCGCCCTTGGGAATTATGACTTCCTCGGAAGAAAGAAAGAAAGAAAGAAAGAAAGAAAGAAAGAAAGAAAGAAAGAATTCCTAGGAATACAATAGTGTCCTGGCAGCTTAGCTGCCCGCACCCTAAATATTGATTTTTCAAATTCAGTTTCTAGTGGCACATATTTCAGCCCATACAGTGGTGAGACAAAACTGCCTCTTAACAGGCAGAAACCTCAAGCAGAACCAGACTCAGTGGTGGGAGGCTATCTGCCTCAACAAGTAGGGTTGAGAGAGACAGAATGTCTGCACGTACTGTTAATAAAACGTGCCTTGTTACATCTCTCACTTGTTGCTTTCCTGTTGTCTTTTGAACAGGCTGTAAGTCATCATTCAGTGTAATTCTCCAGAAAGGGGGAATGCTTTTAATAATAAGAATAATAATAATAATAATGCATTTTATTTGAAGGCGCCTTTCAAAGCACTCAAGGACACCGCACATAACAACAACAGTAGAACAAAAGACAGTACAAGTACAGGACAATTTAGTGCAAATAAATAAATCAGTAAGAGGATGCAGTTACATGGTGCCGTCTCGGCACAGAGTTCAGGCTCTGCAGTCCTCATCATATAGGAAGTCAACCGGGCCGGTTTAGGCAGGGCTGAGCTTCCAGGGTGAGAGTAGTGTAATAGATAGGAATAGGGAAGAGTGTGTGCAGGATTCAGATTCCGTAGTCCTCACCATACAGGAAGTCAATCGGGCCGGGTTAGGCAGGGCTGAGCTTCTGGGGTGAGAATTGTGCAGTAGAGTGGGGTAGAGAATGGGAAAGAGGGTGTGCAGGGTTCAGACTCTGCAGTCCTCACCATATAGAAAGTCAACCGGGCCGGGTTAGGCAGGGTTGAGCTTCCAGGGTGAGAATAGTGCCATAGAGTGGAATGGAGAATAGGCAGGAGTGTGATTATATGATTAGGCTGATACAGAGTAGGCCACGCGAATAGGTGTGTTTTCAGGCGAGATTTAAAGGTGGAGACAGTGTCAGAAGTGCGAATGTCTGGTGGGAGAGAGTTCCAGCGGCTGGGGGCAGATCGGCTGAAAGCTCTTGACCCCATGGTGATTAGGTAGCTTTTGTATTTCTTTGTATACTAAGCAATTGACCCACATACTTAGAGGTTTGTAAGCTATTTAGCACAAGGTGGGTGGTGCTGTCTTTCCTATTACATGTGGTGTCATAACCTTCAAGTTTCTCTGACAACCACACTGCATCGACTTGTTACAATGTACAATAGCTGTGTATGAACCACTGAATTGTGGCACACTGGAAAGTCTCTTTCTACTTCTTGGAAAAAGCCTGTGAACTTTTTACACACACAAAGGCAGTTCCAGATTGTGATAAGATTCCATTCAACAGATCTGTTCTGGCAACAATGCTCCCTCAAAATTCACAGCATTTTTTTTTTCAATTTCCCTCAATTGAAGCTTGTATAACTCATGACAAAAATCCACTCATCAACGTTAGAAAAGGGAGTGCAGGGATTGGATTAAATGCAGAGGACCTTGGGATGATCACTGCCCACAGCCTCTTTTGAACTGCTAGTTATAAAGCTGTGTGATCAACCCAGGAGGAAAGCCTGGAAAAAAGCTAAGCTTACCCAGCTTGGACCTAAGGCTATTCCACTACACTGTACCTCTTGGCTATTGTCCAGTCTTGGCAAAATAAAATGGATGAAATAAGCCTTGGGCTCATCCAGGAATGGAGACTGTGAGACGGTTGTGCCCAGCCGACCTAGTTCCATCACAACATTCCGATCGACTGTACTCTGAGCCAATAGAACACAAAAAGAAAAGAAGTTCCCCTGACCATATATTCCTGCTTATTCTGCCTGCTTATTCATATTGTAAAAAAGGTCAATCCATCAGTAAAAACTGTCAAAGTGCAGACAAATGAAGCCACGTAACTGTTTAGAATGCATACTGTCAGAAAATGTCAGAAAAGCTGAATGGAGCTGTGGGGGCACTATCCAGAGCAAAAAAAACTACCTTCTGCTCAGTGACAAATAAGCATACAACACTGCCAGAACTAGACTGAAAGTGGGAATCAAGAAGGCAAAGAGGAGACATCAGCAGAGACTTGAGAGAGACCTTAACACCAACAACACCAAAAACAAAACAGTATGTGGCAGGCGATCTAGAACATCAGAGGCTACAAAAGCAGGAGCACCTCATTATGTGTGACATGTTGCCAGAAGAACTTTAAACCCACAGCATACAAATCAAATGTTCACTTACAAACAGATGATTATTTGGTGTACCATGACTGTCTGCCTTCGTTTTAGAATGTTTGGATGTATATTAAAGCACAAAAAGCTGTCCGCAAAAGGCAACTCAAACAGAAGGGGCAAATTAAACATTCTGAGAATAAAGAACTACAAAAATACGAAAAAAAACAGTACAAACCAAAGAAACACTGGGAACACAAGCAGGAAGTCAAGGACCCCAAGGACAACAGGAGAACAGACGAACTGATCAAGAGTATAGGGAAAACAAATGCTTAATTAGACAGGGACTAATTTACATGTGAAACACAGGTGAACAGGAAAAAAGGAAGGAACAATACATAGGAAGGAAGTAGAAACCAAAACATGATGATGAGAGAGCTTCCAAATAAAACAGGAAATAACAAAAGCAAAAACTCAAGCCATGACAGAAATTTTAATTGTGATACAATGAAACATTGCCACAAAACATGATATTGCATGATAATAATTTAATTATTAAATCAAATTTAAGGACCTTTTTGTAATTTCCAGCCATCTGCAAATAGGGAGCAGCATTTCCCCACTTCTCAATAGCCCTTTTACATAGGGTCTCCGCATTATCTCCAGAGCGGTGGTTCGCCAGTTCTCCGCCGATCATGATTCACACAGAGCGAAGCATCTCCACCGTACCGCCGTGTAATTCACACAGAAAGCCGGCGCTGCGGCTCCTAAAGAGGCATTAGAGTACAGGTCATGATGATGACGTCGGTGTGTTTTCAAGGTGTCCCCCCGTCAATCTAAACCAGCGGACAGTTTATAATCATATGGATGCTGTTATAATGTGTAGTGATCGAGATCCTGACCCACCAAACATCCTGGAAAGTGTCGAAGTTATGTTTTTCGCGCTATATTACATAATTACATAATCACCATCAGTAAACAGGACCTGTCTGACTCTGACACTCGCAGGAACGGAGGCCGTTTTCTGGGGAAAAGTTCCTGAAGTCTCGGTCGGGAGGACTGATGATTGCTGTGGTTTATTTTCATCACAAACACTCTGTGAGTTAAAGTTTAACTCTGTGAGTTAAAGGGCAGAGATGTGACGAAAAGTCGGTAGGACGGGCGGGAGGACAGACAGGAGGATGGACAGAAGGATGGACGCTTCTCCACGTTCAGCTGTGGTATTGTTTTCCTCATAAGTTGCGAAAGACAGTTACAGTTACTACATTACTATTGTTTGGTCCTGTAACGTTGCTTTGTGGGACATTTCTCTGTATATTCTCTGTATTATTTAGTTGAGTGAAGGACCTGTGCAGTTATCAGACTAGTCCGACTGACACCCCCCGCTCCGCGCCTCCGGATTATCCATTCACACTGGGACGGCTCACCAATAATGCGGCCCTGATACTACCTCCAGAGGCAGATCAGCACCGGAGCGAAATTTCACCCCTCTCCGCATCTGAAACGTTCACACACAGGAGGAGGCAGAGAACTGGCGCAGAATCCCTGCATGCAAACAGCAGTGTGAATGGGGCTACTTTTCACTGTTCACTCTGTATACATCTGAGCCTGATCACATCACTGTTCATTCTGTATACATCTGAGCCTGATCACATCACTGTTCACTCTGTATAACAGATGCAGTCCTAACATGTTCCTACCTGAGACATCTTTGTCTTTTTAGGACCAGAATTCCAGTCCAGCCAGCTGATGAGAATAAAGAGCAGGAATTACAACCCTGCTCTTTATTCTCATCAGCTGCTGTGATCAGGCTCAGATGTATACAAAGTGAACAGTGATGTGATCAGGCTCAGATGTATACAGAGTGAACAGTGATGTGATCAGACTCAGATATATACAGAGTGAACAGTGATGTGATCAGGCTCAGATATATACAGAGTGAAAAGTGATGTGATCAGGCTCAGATACATACAAAGTGAACAGTGATGTGATCAGGCTCAGATGTATACAGAGTGAACAGTAATGTGATCAGGCTCAGATATATACAGAATGAACAGTAATGTGATCAGGCTCAGATATATACAGTGTGATCTCTGTAGTATTTTGAATGTTTTCTGTAAAGCCCTCTGTACATGTAAGATATGATTGGTAAAATCATTATTTCACCAGATCATGTCAGTACTCACAACACATACATGGCAGTGTCATCTGCCCTCCTTCAGGAAGAAAGTAAGAAACAGTTGTGTACAAAACGAGCAATTTTATATCTTCAAATAGCGCCAGAATTTTTACTTGCTCACTCCCTGATGATAGGGTTTGATAATTTTCTGAATGTTTTGAACTAAATAATGTCTTGATCTTACAAAATGCATCTAACCAAACCAGCAGTTGGAATGAGGTGCCAGGTGTTGTGTAGGACACCTGAAAAGCAATAAAGCACATAAAATATCACAACCGAAACATCAGATAGCTAACTTGTTTTATTAAATAGGATCTGAGGCGTTTCAGGGAAATCATCATAAAAGACTCTGGGAAAAAAAAATAGTATTTCTAAAAATGACGACAGAAATAAATAAGTTTGTCGATGTCATATATGTCCACAATGCTAATCAACTGCCAGTTTTCGAGCCAGAAGTGACTATTGGCAACAGTCACCGTGATTCGGTCTATACATTTAACAGACCGAAACACTCTGAGGTTGCTGTACAAAACAATTGAAACCCTAATTGAAAGAGGTGAAAAAGCTCCATAGAGCTGTGGGGAAATGCATAATTGGGTGACAATTTTTTGTGAGTTTGTTTCTAAAAGCGACCATTTTGACAATATTTAATGACATAATGAAATATGTGGAAATTGATAAAATGATTCGTATTTTGGCTCCAAAAGAATTTCACATACTTAAAAACTCATGAAACGTTGCACAAAATTCAATTTTGGTGGAAAACTATGTACATGGGGTGGCAGAATGGCAAAAACCAGCACTCAATAGAAAGCAGTGACCAAGACTACTTTCACCTAAATGTATGAAAATTGGTTCATGTGTGTATCCCATGGAGACCTATAAAAAGAAGTCTCTTGGTGCCATGACTTAAACCTAACAGGAAGTTGGCAGTTTTGAATATAGTGCTGATATCATTTGTCCTAGAGCAGGGGTTCCCAAACTGCAGAGTGCCGTGGCCCACTTTAAAATCTGAAAATCTCTCGCGGCCCACCCAACAACTCTGATCAACACACAAGACTTAAGATGAATTATTTCTCCTTTTATTTCATGAAATAAGCGGAGAGTCAGCAGCTGGATTTTGCCCCCCAATTAAAATTCCCCCATCAAGAATGAAATATAAGATAAGTTCTGGCTTACAAATAGGTCAGATAAATGAAGAATAACAGGTAATTGAAATCACATGATTTTGTTTTATTAGTTGTGATTATTTTTTTAATCAAAATATTTAACCATAAATATTTAATGGTAACTTAAAACTTAATTACAAAATAGAAAATGACCTCTCGCGGCCCACCTGCAGTACCTCCGCGGCCCACCAGGGGGCCGCGGCCCACACTTTGGGAATCACTGTCCTAGAGACTTTAAGATGTCAATATTCTATTACAGTCATAACGCCCCCCAAAGGCAACAGAAAAAAACATGTTTCTATACTTTTATCTACTCCTAGCGGGTTGACCTGATCCAGCTCAAATGTGTTAAACAAATCGTAAAGATGTTTGTGGTCAGGGGTGTAGCTAGTTTTTCAAAAGTGTGGGGGATGGATGTGGTTGGGGGGGGGTATGTAACGGTGTGACGTCATAACAATGACGAATATTGAATCTGTGTCTATAATAACCACATCCTGACATGTAAATGTGACATCTATCTACCATACTGTCAACTTGGTTGATTTAATTTAACTTTAAATATGGACAGCTGACTGCATAATATATGAATCAGAATCAGAAATACTTTATTCATCACCGACGAGAAATTGCGACATTAAAGCTGCTCCCATTCAAAGTCAAGAATATGCAGAAAAATAGTAATAATAATAATAACTAGAACTGCAAGCAGTTATGAACGGGGGCCAAGCCTCCCACGCACCGCAGAGCCCACGGAAGTTGGCCCCAAAGGATGACGGGCTCGGGGCAAAAGTGAGGACATTTTTATAGCTAGCTACAGAAATTTGTTCGTTAACAACTTGCAAATCTTTTGAGTGAGCAAAATTCTTTTGATAACTTTAGATCAGGTCCAGCTGAAGAGTGTACGTGCCAAGTTTCACGCAGATCGGACAAAATCTCAAGGAGGAGTTCGAAAAAGTAGGTTTTCCAGTTTTTGCGATTTTGAATGTGCAACATACGGTGTGGGAGTTATAGGCAAAAATGTGTTTTCCTAGGTTATAGCGCCCCCTGCAGGCAGATATATGTAGTTTTTTGTGTCTGAGATATTCGCAGGAGTCTGGACCAACTCTCCAAATTGCACCACCCTCCCTTGCACGGTTTAGCCTGCAGCACCACTTTTAGCCGGAGAAAAATAAAAATAAAAATCTTTACAATTACAATAGGGTTCCTAGCACCGCTGGTCATAGGAAACGCGTATGCTTGCAAAATCTAATAAACTATATATGGTGCATATTTCTAAAAGTAGCCTACTGCAACTGTAATTTCTTTTTTACCGTTAAATGTTATTGTATACATATCCATATTTTATAATATTCTGTCAAGGAGTACATCACTTCACTGCTAACAGAAAAGAAAGCAGGCTCACTACCAATTGCAGCTTCTTATCTTGATCTGCAGCCTTTGTTAATTTTTTATCATGATTTTAATATAAGTTCTTGGATTATTCAAAATCACTATTTATAAAAAACAACATTGGTGACATTATTGTTTCATCTACTTGACAATTTTATGGTGCCATCTTCTCTTGATATACTAGAACCTTATGGTAATTCCGTGGTGATGAGTGTTCTCTAGCTACACATAGTGGACACAGGAAGTCGCATCTTTCACACATTAAATTTCGGAGGCATGTCGAACTGTCAAGTCCGGCTGCTGGGCCGCAGCTGCCACATGCTCCAACTCGCATAAGGGTGCATCACTGCTTGAACTTGTAATTTATGATAATTAGGGCCCAACCACTGACCAGTGCGAGGACCTATTAAATCTTTAAGGATTATTATTTTTATTCCGCAGTTTTGATCACAGTTTTAGAGGTCTGAACATACCCCAAAACTCACCAAATGCGGAATATACGTCACATCAGGCAAAAATTTCGATACTTCAATGCCATTGGGTGTGGGTGTGGCCATGGGACTCTATAGCGCCCCCTGCTGAAATCCCCAACTCATACTTGCACTTAAATTTAAATTCGGTATACATATGTATCATGACCAAATGCACGAAAAAGGTCCCCCCTGGACGGCTAGACCCAAACTGTCAGTCCAACAGGAAGTCCACCATTTTGATTTTCGCTGTCATTTCGATGCATTTCCATGCCTCGTACCTTAATGAACTCCTCTTACAGATTTAACACCACATATTTCACATTCAGTCAGTATCATCCTCAGACCTTAAAGATGAAAGTTATCAAAAGCTTTTACCTCCGTTATAATTGGTGGGAGTGGTGGTATGGTATGCGTCTATGCAGCAATACTAAGTCGGCCATTTTGATTTTTGCCGCCATTTTGAAACATTTCCATGCCTTGTACTTTAGGGAACTCCTACAGATTTTACACCACAGACTTCACATTCAACCAGTATCATCCTCAGACCTTGAAGATGAAAGTTTACCAGAAGCTTTCACCTGGTGGGAGTGGTGGTACGGTCCATTTCGAAGCTTCGCCATAAATCAGCAAATTAGTCCTTATAACTTCAACAAACAATTTCCTATCTACACCAAATTTCTCACACATGTAGAGGGTGTCGCCCTGAATAAGTCTATTCATCAATACTGCTTCATATCCATAGCGCCACCCAGTGGACACAGGAAATAAGGCTCATATCAATCAATCACACTTCCTACATGCACATAAATTAACAAAATTCAGCATGCATATGTATCATCACGAGACTCACAATTTGGACCCATACCCTTAGTCGAACAGGAAGTTGGCCATTTTCATTTTCCACGCCATTTTTACACATTTCCATTCCTGGTACTTTAACAAACTCCTCCTACAGATTTAACACCACAGACTTCACATTCACTCAGCATCATCCTCACACCTTGAACATGAAAACATATCAAAAGCTTTCGCCTACGTTATACCTGGTGGCCGTGGTGGTCCCATCTACACCAAATTGCTCAAACATATAGAAGGTGTCGCCCTGAATACATGTATGCATCAGTACTGTATCATATCCATAGCGCCACCCACTGGACACAGGAAGTCAGACAAACGTCCCATTTGCATTAAATTTGCTCCACATCATACAAACAACATTACACGCAACTAACAGGTGAGCGTGCCTTCTGACGGCGCCACAGCTCGATGTGTGTGGAGCGAGGGCCCGTTCATCGTTGCTTGCAGCTTTAATTTGACTTATCATTCATATAAAGATAGTGATTAGTGCAGCTCTAAAGTTATGGAAGGATTGTGACACTGTGTGAGCCCTTTAACAAACACAGCAGACACACAAAATGAAAGCATGATTATTATGATACATATTTGCATAGATGGGAGGATCTGAGGCATTTCATCATAAAAGACTCTGGGGGAAAAAAACTAGTATTTCTAAAAAGAGGGCACTACTCCTGTAGGCAGGAGCCCTTAACTTGCATTAATTTGCTATTTTTTGCATGCAGCCTGAGATGTTTGGATGAGCTCTCTATGAGCTGCAGTCAGCCTTACCATGGTGATGCTTACCACTTCAATCTGTAGTGCTTTTCCACCATCAGAGAGATGTGCATGTCTGTATGTGGTGTGCGACTGCCAGTTTGTCGCTTGTACAGGGGTCATGGTTCAAAATCATCGTCAAACAGTCGTTTACAAGCTATTGTTGCTGTACATGCTGCGTCAAATGAGAATGGACCAGAGCTTTAAAAACGAGAAAACAGGAAACTAACAGGAGTTTTAAGGGGAATGTGTGCAATCATGTCATTTTACCTGTCACTCAACAGTTCACTTGCCAGGACATTGTGTGTGTGTGTGTGTGTGTGTGTGTGTGTGTGTGTGTGTGCGTGAGGTAGACACACAAGCAGACCATGTGTTTGTGCTCTCAGTTCTTCAAGTCCTATATTACTTGGCATATAAGTCAGATTTTCAATTTATTCTAAATCATTATCATACATTTCTAATTGTAGCTAGGGCATTTGTTTACCTCAACTTAAAAAACAACAACACAGGTCTTAGTTCTTGCAATCCATTTCATATTAAATAACATTTTGTCATCCTTTAGTAAGAAGCTTCTATTTTTGCATCCGCTCCAATTTTTATATATATAAATTTTGCTTAAAATGTCTGTAGGAGCAGTAAGGATGTCATGACGCACTGACCAATCTGCTCATCATCATCGCACTCACCTGTTTCCAATTAACCTGTTCATCAGTGCAATGCTCCAAACAGGTCTTTTTTGAGCATTACTCAACTTTCCAAGTCTCTTGTTACCCTTTTCCCAGTTATTTTGGAACATTGCAGGCATCCAATTCAAAATGAGTTAATATCTGCACAAAAAAAATTAATAACAATAACAATAATAATAACTAGAACTGCAAGCAGTTGTGAACGGGGGCCACGCCCCCTGCGCGACTCAGACCCCACGCACCGCAGAGCCCAAGGAAGTCGGCCGCAAAGGATGACGAGCTCGGGGCAAAAGTGAGGACACGGGCCAACGTCTGAGCTGTGGTATTCACTGTAATGGGAAGTGCACTTGAAGTGCAAAAGGCTGAATGTGTGCCTATTTGGATATGTTGTAATAAGCCACGCCCACATTGACCAGTCATGATGACCACCTTCAAGATATGGCCTCAGGATTGGCCCTACATCATACCGACCAAATTTCGTAAAAATCGGTGTAGCCGTTCAGGAGATATAAACTTCTCATCTTTTTAGCGCCCCCTAGTGGCCAAAATTCGCCAAATTCGGCTCATCCCTCCCCAGTCCAATGCCACCAAGGATCTTAAATTTGGTGTTAATAGCATTTAGTTTGACTGAGATATCAAACGTTTACATTTTTATAGCGAGCTACAGAAATTTGTTCTTTAATAATTTGCACAATTTTTGACCGAGCAAAATTCTTTTGATAACTGTAGATGAGGTCCAGCTGAAGAGTGTATGTGCGAAGTTTCATGTAGATCGGACAAAATCCCAAGGAGGAGTTTGAAAAAGTAGGTCTTGCATATTTGGCGATTCAGCAAGCGAAATGTGCAGCAGAAGTGGGCGTGTCCTATGTCAGAAAACCCAGGTCTATTGATGGAACATATGGATATTAGGTTTGCGAATGTGTTATTTAAACTGTGGAAGTTACAGGCAAAAACACGATTGCATCCATTATAGCGGCATCTATAATCCAATTTGCACCAAATTTGGCACAGAGCCTCTGGATGACTTCAGGAATAATTGACATAAGTTTGATGTTGAAAGCATTTAGTTTGACCGAAATATGAAACAATATGTGTTTTTTAGCTAGCAAAAAACATTGTTGGTTATAACTAACAGATTTTTTGGAGTGCCAAAATTCTTTTGATAACTTTTCATCAGACACTTCTGGAGATTGTATGTGCAAAGTTTCAGGCAGATGGCGCTAAAATTGTAGGAGGAGTTTGAAAAAGTAGGTTTTTCATATGCGGCAGTTTAGCGAACAAAATGTGCAGCAGAAGTGGGCGTGTCCTATGTCAGAAAACCCAGCTCTATTCAGGGAACATATGGATATAAGGTTTGCGACTAGGTTGGATGTTACAGGCAAAAACGCGATTGCATCCATTATAGTGCCACCTAGTGGAGTACATGTGCAATTTTTGGTATGGAAAAACTGTGTCCCATTCTTTATGTACCATAAAAATTTCAAAGCTCTCAGCATTAATAGTTTGGCTGAAATTAATGTTTGTTATTCAGCTTGTAATAAGCCACGCCCACATTGACCAGTCATGAACACCTTCTAGATATGGCCTCAGGATTGGCCCTACATCATACCGACCAAATTTCGTGAAAATCGGTGTAGCCATTCAAGAGATATCAACTTCCCATATTTTTAGCGCCCCCTACAGGTCAAAGTTCGCCAAATTCGGCTCATCCCTTCCCAGTGTCATGGCAACCAAGGATCTGAAATTTGGTGTTAATAGGCCCTTTTCACATGACGTCACACAACTTCCGTTTTGGAGCGAAGCAGGGTATCCTGACTTCCGTCTTTGCTTCCGCTATCTCATTGAGCGGTGTTTCCAAAATGGACTTCACACAGTCACTCCTCAAGCTCCCAAAGTTTCGTTTAGGAGACGTACACAGACTGGCAGAAAAACTGTCAAAAACTCCAGCCTCGAAACTCGACAAGGGTTACAAGTTCTTTATAGAACAGTACCTGTTTGATTATGAAGGTGAGTGTTTTGTCTTCTTAGCTCTGACGTTAGCGGAGATGCTAGGATAATGATAACTTAACATAGGCTACAGGTGTTTTGATAATCTATTAGTTGTCTGTTTCTTGATTAAGTTTGTTAACTATGGTAGCATTATAAATATTAAACTGTTTCTTTATCCACTATTCTATTTCACAGCTGTTACCGAGTCGTGCCTCGAATATAGTTTAGTATCATTTAGCCTTCATGTATAAGGTATATTGTATGTATTGTATGTATTGTTTTGGAACAGTGTCAAACGCTGTTGACCACTCGGTCACAGTGAGAGCACGCTGTCACAGGTCAATGAAGAAAAACGAAGCGCCTCACTATCTTCAGGTTTTTTAAATAAGATTTTAGGGTTCAGTTTTCTCTGCGGTTGCAGACTTTGCAGTATCCCACAAAGTTCCACTGTGGGTTCGGTGTGTTTCTCAGTCTCATGTCAGTATTTAAGGAGCCACAATCAATAAAACAGCTGCGCACATAACTGTTAAGGCCTAGGTTAGTTGAGGACAACAAAGGCTGAGAAAGATACTGTTGACGTGTGTTTACATGCGCACTAATAATCAGCGTATTATTGTATTTCTGGATTATCATTGAAGTGGCAATGTCAATTCAATTGAATCCAATTCAAATAACTTCATGTACCATACGTATCCCAGAGGAGTAATTTAACAGCAAACTGATTATTATTCTGGGCATGTAAATGCACTCAATGAAAAAAAAAGTTGTTTACACCTACTGTTCCATATGTTCATATTCTGTCATGTTACAGTTTTGATAATTTAGAAATTATCCAATTTAACACATCATGTCTCTATATCCAGTTTACAATTGACTCTGGAGAGGACCCCGTGGCACTGAAGTGCATGGCATGTTCCTGTGCAGCAGGTAAAGCTCTGTGTAATCACATGGTAGCCCTGCTATTTCAGACAGCACACCTTGGAGTTCAAGACTGTGCCATTGCCACTGTCCTGCACCAGCATGCTGCAGACCTGGCACCGGCCAATACACGATATTTATATTTACTACTCTTGAAAATTTAGGACTTGCAGTTCGCATTGCCTGTATTGTTATTATTTTTAATATTATTATTATTATTATTATTGTTGTTATAGGGAATTGCACCAGAGGCAACAAATGATATGACAGTGTGTAAGCCCAAAACAAAAAGAAATTTAAGGACTGGTGCAAAGTGCACACTGTACAGAGCATATGCTGGTGAGTTTGAATGAGTTTTACTCTCCTCTTTATTCTCTTCTATTCTCATCTTCTGTCCTGTCTTTGTCTTCTGTCATCCTCTTTCCTCTCATTTACTCTTTCTCTATTTTTGTCAGGGCCTCTTCCAGATCCTCATATGATGGCCAGTGGGGAAAAACTCAGAGACATTCATCCACAACCAGGGTTATGCAAACTGCTGTATGGGCTTGAGAACCTTAATTTGGTCGACTCTAAATTTGGCCCTGTGCCATTTGGCTCTGTCCTTTCTTACCAGTGCCCTCCTGAAATAAGTAAGGACTGTATTAGACACCCTGGTGCCCCTGCATTTCCGCAGTTACCTGTTGATGGCTACAATTTTAAATTCCCAGCAAATTATGAGCTCAGTTACAAGCAACAATGCCACCTGGAGAGCCTGAAGGTTTGTATTGATTTATTTAACCTTTATTTTTCGAGGGTTGTCACATTAAGAGTGTTATCTGTTCATATTCACAATTAATGTAACGTGCATTGATTTTTCATTCTTCTTTTTTTAAAGGTAACACGGGAGATCTCAGCTGCTATTGAAGCTGAAACCAGGCAGCAGTCAGAATGCCAGTTATGGACCCTGGTATGCAAACCCCAACTCACAGCCAGCCGATTCCGTGAGATATGCCATGTTTGTGGGGAGTCTTCTGCCAAAGCCTTGGCTTCTCGCATCCTGAGGGGAAATCCTCAGACTGCTGCCATGAAACGAGGTTTGGACCTGGAATCTGAGATACTGCGGCAGTATGCAGATTTTTGTGATGTCTCAGTGACACCTTCTGGAGTAATAATCCACCCAGACGCACCTCACCTTGGGGCTAGCCCTGATGCCAAAGTCTTCAACCCTTGTGAAGTACCACCATTTGGCCTGGCAGAGGTCAAGACCTGCAACGTGGAAAGTGTTGCACTAGTCAAACACCTGACCACAGTTAAAGGCAAAGCCTGCTTACGGAAGACTCACAAATACTATTATCAGGTGCAAGGACAACTGGCCATAAGTGGCCTTCAGTGGTGTGATTTCATTACAGATACGCACACTGACTTCACAGTTGAACGCATCTTTAGGGATGAGATTATCCAGTCAATGCGCCAAAAGCTGGATGACTTCTATTTTAACATCCACATGGATGTCTTCTTACGTAGTAAGGCTTAAAAATGACTTGAGTAGTGTAGTAGAGCTAGTAGATTTAGAGCTACATTTGAAAGGTCAGTAGGTAATCACCTATGAAGCTGATACAACAGTTCCTACACCAAATGTGTAAAAATGGTTTCTGATTGGTTTAAAAATGTTTTTTTTATTTTTTAGGTAAAAGTTTAATGTAAAAGGTGAACACATTTACAGTACAGCGTTGCAATGTTTGAATGTTTTTCAGAATTGAATACTGATCTCATGTTCTTATGAGAATGAAACTTTTGTGAATGATTAAAGATTGATGTTTATTCAAGGACATTGAATCAGTGATTTATAAACTTGTGAACATTGGTCATTTAGTTGCTAAGTTCAAACACCTTAGAATCAAAGTACCCATTTACTGAATAATACATTCTTGTTTTTACTTTATTTTAGTCATCCTCGCCCCACCTAGAATTAAAGCCAAACAGCATTTCATTTTTTGTACAAACAGCAATTCATTTTTTGTACAAACAGCATTTAATTTTAAAAACAGCAATTCATTTTTTGTACAAACAGCATTTCTTTTTAGAAACAGCATTTCATTTTTTTTAGAAACAGCAATTCATTTTTTGTACAAACAGCAATTCATTTTTTGTACAAACAGCATTTCATTTTAAAAACAGCAATTCATTTTTTGTACAAACAGCATTTCATTTCAGAAACAGCATTTCATTTTAAAAACAGCAATTCATTTTTTGTACAAACAGCATTTCATTTTAGAAACAGCATTTAATTTTTTGTACAAACAGCATTTCATTTCAGAAACAGCATTTCATTTTAAAAACAGCATTTCATTTTCAAAACAATCAGTTCACTTAACATTTACATGCAACCATTTACAGTACACAGGGCCACAGCTGTACAGCCACTTGCATTAAGATAGGATCCAAGATAGGACGCCTCAGACTGGTTTGTCCCCTTTGATATCAAGAGGTCCCTGGTAGTTAGACATCAGGCAACAGATGGCCCAGAGCTGATTGACAGATCCTACCATAGAGAGTGGAACAAGCCCATCCCAAATGTGGTATTCCTTCACCCTGCGTATGGCCCTTTCCACTAGGATCCTCAGACGAGCAATAGCCTGAGTCTTCTGAGTGTCTTCCTTGCTGAGCTGGGTCGACTTTTTTAATGGAGGGATGATGAGTTTTACCCCCACCTCTGACAGCATCTTCTCAATCAGGAAGCCCTTGTCTGCCATTACCTCATCCCCTGGCTGGAGTAACTGTAGAAGGTGTGATCTCTTTGTTATTTCAATGTCTGAAACAGAGCCAGTGTACAGCACAGAAACAAATGTGATGACACCACATGGCGCAACACCAATCAGACCTTTGAAGGTGGTGTGATTTTTGTAGCTAGAGAATGTCTCCGACTGTAATGAGAGGGAAGATGCCGTTTCACAGCGGATCTCAGTGCATTCTATGATGACTCTGAGCTGAGGACAGTAGAGCTTGAACTTGTCAGGCATTGTGGCCTGCACTTGCTCTCTTGTCATCCATGATGGTAGTGATCCCAGGACCTGGTAGAGGTAGCTTGTCCATGTTAGAATGATGCGACTAACAGTCGACACACTGACCTCAAAGAGAGATGACAAGGTCTTCTCCTGAAGCCCAGCTGCTACACGACAGAGGAACATGAAAAGTTCATCTATCAGTGCGAGCTTTCGCTGTGGGCTAGGCGTCACTTCCGCTGCTCGCTGTGCTTTAGACCAATAGATGAGCTTCGATGCAGAAGGGTAAACAGACTCCCAAAACACAGTGAAGACCTTCTTGGAGCTGAATCTCGTGTAGTAACGGTAGTCCTCATCGGTGACACAGAACCTAGAAATCACTGGCTGCTGATTCTTCAGTGTCAGCTGCTGGATTTCATGTTCCAGTGTAACCACTTGCACCTTCAACTGCTGAATCCTCCTAGCAGCACTGTCCATTTTACCTTTAGAGGACAAAAGAGCATACACCTTATATGGTATCACTTATCCGTTTTCAGTTTGTACTCATAACTGGATGATATCAATGAGCTTAACAGAAACTCTTAACTTTTATGAGGTGAAGAAATACAATATTTAGAGTTACACGGTAATGTGTCTATTGCCATAACTTATCAGATATTGCATGACCCTGTGGCATTTAGGTTGATAGCATGAAGATAATGATATGATTTACACATATCTCAGTTTTCTGTAAGAATGAAGGAATGGGCTCAAGTTTTTAAATACTGACCAGGAGAGGGATGGCAGGTGTAGTCATGGTCTGTTAGCACTGGATCTGGATGGGGTACATCCTCTGTGCTACTGTCTGGGACAGGCATCTCGGTGTCATCTGCCTCTGCAAGGCGTTTTCTTGCACGCTGATATGGTTACTCCCGAGCTTGTGAGCCTCTTCCTACAATAACAAATATGTTGAATGTCATCTGTGGTGGCAAAAATAATTTCTGTCTATTCAATGAAGAATTTAAAAAGAAGTCTTCACACGTCATCTGTCTGTCTTGAGTTTTAATAAGCACTCATTAACCTGTCCGCACCCACCCGCCCGCCGGCGGGCGATTGCAGAAAAGTGACTGTATTACTCCACTACGCAGTGACGTATCCCGCTTCAGCTTTCATCAATACGGACATACTATACGTCGTTAGAAAGGGTAGAATCTCCGCAATTCATTCATCCAGTTGATTTTGCAAAAATCATGAGCACCAAACCATAAATCATTGATATTTACCAGCATGGAAAACGTGAGATGCAATAAAAACACGACGTCTCCCGACATTTGTCGCAGCCCTACAGCCGTAACATGTGTCCATTCCTCAATTATTTATATTCCAGTTGTCCATAAGAATCCACTGATCAAAAGCATCAAAATGTTTTTTCATAAAATTACTCCAGCTTGTGAATGTCGTCCTGTAAAGTCCATTTGTTTACCGTCTACAAATTTCGTTCGTCAAATAAAATCCATACTTTCCCGGCCGGAATCGGAGTTAGTCTAGTTCCTGTATGGGGTTGTTGGGTATGCTTGTTTTCATCACTTTGCTGGCTACAAAATAAAAGTGTCCCCATCT
>CAEMYA010001061.1:33418-104867 GCA_903131615.1 Diplodus sargus
AACTAAAGTGATGTAATCCTTGTAATTCATTTTGAGCCTCTAATTCCCTTTTATTTAGATTCTTTTATCAAGCTTGTAAGCAAATTGAACTAGATCTTCACTGAGCAGACACTGGGAATATTCCCCACATTCAATTATTCTGTTTATGTACAGTTATTTTCCTGATGTTTTTGTGTAACATGTAATGTCAGAAATATGTGTTTATTTGTTTCCTATGTAAATAACACCCCGCTGAATTGCATTTATACATTGTTTCATTATATTTGGTAACGTTTGTGCTTTGCATTGTGTTTTGTAGGTCACAGTCTGAAGACAGTGACGTGGATTGGGAGCCTCAAAGTGAGACAGTCAGGCGTCCAGCCCCCTCTCCTGCTGAAGGCGGTCGTCAGAAGTGCCAACGATCCTCTTCTGCATCCACCAGTACCTGTACCAGCAGTGTCAGAGGGGGTCAGTGACGCAGAAAGAGTTTTGTCAGGCCCTTATTTTGATTCTATACATTCTATTTTGTTTTGTATATAATTCATTCATTGTTCATATTTTGTTGATATTGGCACAGTTGTATATACAGTAATAGTATATTGAAAGATAATAAAATCCTTGTTTGAAATTCAGTTTAGTATAGTCATTTTTGTATAATGGTTACTATTCTGTAGTGTCTTGTCACATGACAATATCTCAATATGGCCACCTAGAAGCGTGTGGAAACACCTCCAACCACCCATCAAATGAATGTGTGAAAAAATTATGTTTTGAGTCATGGAGAAAGGTTTTATAGTCACCAAAATGCTTCAGTAATGTTTCCAGTGTCACAAAAGTGAGTAAAAGCATTTGGCACTATTTGGCCATTTGGAGAGGTTTTGGAGAGGTTTGTGGCCGCCAGTGGCACCGCTGACTAAAAACTCCATAACTCCCATAAGGTTAGGCCTAGAAGTCTAAAATTTCATCCAGGTGTAGTTGACAAGATATAGAAGGTATGTGGTATATTGCCATATGCCTTACATAAAGCACATCATAGTTATGGTTATTCAAATATGACCTATTATTTTCGAAGACAAAAAATAAATTTTAGAGCCATGTTTGAACTGATGTCATTTAGGTTGTGGGTATGGTACATGCTAAATAACATTAACAACAAAAATAACATTTTCAGTAACTAGAGGGTGTCAACTTTCAAACGAGGTATCATACATCCATCTAGGACTTGCAGTTATTGTGTTATAAGCTTTTCCATTTGGGTATGCTAAATAGGCGAAAATTACCGAAAATAGGTGGGTGCAGAGAGGTTAATGGAGTCACACACATACATTTTGTATGATTCAGAGATTATTATCATCAGGTCAGAGGTTAGTAGGTCAACCTACAGACCCCGGATGTTGATATCAGGTTACCCCGGACTCAGAGCGGGATAGCACTAGCTTATCATAACAAAATATTGGTGAACTGAACGAGTTTCGTGGCAGATAATGTGTTATTTAGAGGCTGCATTGCGCTGCCCTGTAGACTCGCATTATATGGATATACGCGGCTCTCGGCTGGATCGAATTTCGTCAGAACGACTTGTAATGACACCAAAGTTATGTGGGTGAGTAGGCTAAATGATCGTATTTTATGTTAGAGATA
Source organism: Diplodus sargus (assembly GCA_903131615.1). Classification (NCBI taxonomy): domain Eukaryota; kingdom Metazoa; phylum Chordata; class Actinopteri; order Spariformes; family Sparidae; genus Diplodus; species Diplodus sargus. The sequence continues at coordinate 35,039 of CAEMYA010001061.1, forward strand.
AGGTCCAGATTGTAAAAAACGGCAATTCCCCTTTATTAACATAGCCCTCTTACCTTTGCCCCAGTCATTCCACAGGAATCTAGATGGCACTGCTCCTTTCTTCAGCTTGTTTCGCCCACTGGCAGAAACATATGTCTCCTCTGATGTAAAGTGCAGACTGCAGACATGAGTGCTACCACGCAGGATAGTAAAAGTTGGCCCCTCATCTCTCCTTATTGCCCTCACCCAACAGGCACGAAGCTCATCAGTTGGGAAGTCATGGAAACTGAGATACGGGAAATTCTTCTTGTTGTTGGAACAGCCTGGGACACTGCAGTAGCAGTGTCTCAGTGACTGTGCCATATAGCAACGTTATGCTGTCGAGAGATGGACACAAGGAGAACAGGGAGAGGGGGAAAAAAAGATGAATTACATCGACATCAGATTTCTGATAGGTGGACAGAATCGCGTTATCATATTCATTCACTATAGCTTAAGTTGCTGCTTGTTAACCATATATCTACGCTTGTTAGCCTGCCAGTTAGCATGCATTTTGATGTGACTTTGCACGTCAAGGCAGCTACATAACTGCAATGATCGCTAAGGATACCAAGGAAAATGAAGATGACATATACTACAGGTGAAATATTATAGTATCAATCTTACCTTTAGAAAATACGCTGAATTGTGTTGAGCGCTGTCCTATGTTCCCGCATCTTCAGTTTAAAGGGCTCAGACCGGATGTAGCTATACCCTGCTTCGCTCCAAAACGGAAGTTGTCTGACGTCACTGGGAAAAGGGCCTATAGCATTTAGTTTGACCGAGATGTCAAACAGTTCACATTTTTATAGCTAGCTACAGAAATGTGTTAACAATTTGCGCATTTTTTGACCGAGCAAAATTCTTTTGACAACTTTATATCAGGTCCAGCTGAAGAGTGAATGTGCCAAGTTTCACGCAGATCGGACAAAATCCCAAGGAGGAGTTCGAAAAAGTAGGTTTTCCAGTTTTTGCGATTTTGTGAAAAAACTTTCTAACCAGAAGTGGGCGTGGCCAATCACAAAGTGATTCAACTTCCCATTCAGGGAATCTGGGGATACAAGGTTTTTGAATGTACGACATACGGTGTGGGAGTTATAGACAACAACGTATTTTCCTCTGTTATAGCGCCCCCTTCAGGCGGATATATGTAGTTTTTTGTGTCTGAGATATTCGCAGGAGTCTGGACCAACCCTCCAAATTGCCCTGCCCTCCCTTGCACGTTTTAGGCTGCAGCACCACTTTTAGCCGGAGAAAAATAAAAATACAAATCTTTACAATTACAATAGGGTTGTAATTGTTTCACGATGAGCTGAAAAAGATCATATTGTTACAAAAACAATATGATCTTTTCAACTGAATTTAAGTTGAAAAGGATTTGCAAATTATTGTATTCTGTTTTTATTTACGATTTACACAACGTCCCAACTTAATTGGAATTGGGGTTTGTACATCCTGATATGTTCTCAAACGCGTATGCTTGCATACGCGTCCCCTCGGCCCCTCGGGCTTGGCCCCCTAATAACAGCATCACCGAATAACAACATCACAAAATATTAAAACCAAACATTGACATAAAAAAGTAAAAAGAGAAAGAAAAGAAAATCAAAGTGTAGTGCACAGTGACCAGTCAGAGTGAGTATGCCAGTTTGAACAGGTTGGTTTTGAGTTTGGGTTATTTGAAGGTTGTCTGACTGTCTTATGTGTAGGGGGAGGGAGTTCCATAGTCTGGGTGCCGAGCAGCTGAAGGCTCGGGCACTCATGGTACTGAGGCGTGGTGTGGGGATGGTTAGCAGTCCAGCAGGGGTTGAGCGGAGGGTGTGGGAGGGGCTGTATTCGTGGAGGAGGTTGCAGAGGTAGGTTGGGGCTAGATGGTGGATAACTTTGTATGTGAGGATGAGGTTTGTGTAGTGGATGCAGTATTGTACAGGGAGCCAGTGAAGTTGGATGAGAATAGGGGTGATGTGGTCAGATGATTTGGTGTGGGTTATCATCCGGGCGGCTGAGTTCTGGATGATTTGCAGTCTGTTGATGAGTTTGGCCGGGAGTCCGGTGACGAGGACATTGCAGTAAAACAACAATAAAGTTGATCAGTTTGAACATTAAATATCTTGTCTTTGCAGTGTATTCAATTGAATTTAAGTTGAAAAGGATTTGCAAATTATTGTATTCTGTTTTTATTTACGATTTACACAACGTCCCAACTTAACTGGAATTGGGGTTTGTACATCCTGATATGTTCTCTAACATTCATTAGCTCCATTCACATGGCCCTTTCAGTGCAGTGATCCTGCGCCAATTCTCTGCATCTTCCTCTGTGGGATGGTTTCAGATGTGGCGAGGGGTGAAATTTTCCTCCGCTTTTGATGCGCCTCCTGAGATAATATCATTTGACCTCTTTGAGCCAGAAAACACCATAATATTGTTATTAACATATCACTGAGCCCACTTGGGCATAAACACAATACACTTTTTTTAACAACCACACACAGCAGCTTATGGTGATAATAAAACCAAAATGTGTGCAAATATGATTTCAAATGATACTATGAAAAACATAACCAACCATCACCTGTCTGCACAAACATTGATAATAACTAATGACAGCATAAGCGAAGAACAGTAACAGATCAAAGTAGGAGCCTCTTCTCTGGCCTCAGCGGGCTCTGTGAACCAATCACATGCACCTGCACAAACACACTCCATTCAGCCCCATGGATAGTAACATGGCCTAATGCCAGGTGCCAAAAAGATGAAACTGAGCAACATTTATAGAAGGTTTGCAGTATAATCTAGACAAACTTCTAAGCAAATGTGCATTTCTCTTAAAACAATGCACAACCACAACAATTTAAAACCTGCACAAGCTATAAATACAGCACTTTCTTACCTTTTTAGAAGTGCTTTCGTCTGTTGTCTGTTATATTAGCATCTTTACTTTGACAGGACTCCTGTCCGATTTTCGCCCAATAAGCGCGCACTTTTGCGTCAATATTGTTACAGCAGCGCCGCGGGTCACTGTTACACGGGTCATTTGACTCGTCTCCCCCTGACTGCTTTGCAGCCTGGTCCTCTCTCTGGGGCTCGTGTGCTCCCTCCTCCTTCTCCCCTTCACTGCTGCGGGCAGTGCCCTGCTCCTCTCCAGCTACATCCACCTGCACGGCCTGCGCCTCCTCCGCTCCCTCCGGTGTGTGAGATAGTGAGTTTCCCCTTGTGCTGGGTCCATCTTCAGCAGCAGCTGGTTTAAAAAAGCTTTGGGATGCTGTTCAGTCATTCTTTTTCGCGCAACTCTTTCTTAATACGTTTTTTTCTTTTCTGGGCACCACTCTCAGACGTCCTCCCTGACAGTTTCCACTTGATGTCACTCAATCATAAAGGGACACACCCCAAAACTAACTATAGACATTCCAATAGGTCAGCCCACGGGCCATAGGCTATGGGGCCACGTAGGTCACTCCTAATTTGGATCAATCAGCAGCCACGTAACGTGCGATTAGAGTGATTGACAGAAAACCTGACAAGTTACAAAACAATATGATCTTTTCAGCTCATCGTGAACCTGAACTTGGGAGGCCCCTGAACTTGGGAACCAGGTAAGCCCGTGCATTAAAGCGGCCTTGCATTGGTGCAGCAGAGGCAAACCGTACCCGTGTGAATGGAGCGGGGGCGTGTCGATTTGATGGTGTTCACAGTGTGATAACTGAACAGATCCTTCACTCAATAAAATAAAGAGAAATGTTCCACAAAGCTACGTTACAGGACCAAACAACAGCAACATAGTAACTGGTAGTGTCTTTGGCAACTTATATGAGGAAAAAAATACCACAGTTATATGTGGAGGAGTGTCTGTCGTCCTGTCTGTCATCTTGATTACATCCTCATCACATTTCTCTGTCCCCGCCAAAAAACTTTAACTCACCAAGTGTTGACTCCTTCCACTATTATGTTGTTGTAGTTACTTTCTCTGGAAACAGCCAGAAAACAGCCTCCGTCCCCGCGAGTGACAGACTCGGACAGCGTCCAGTATACTGATGCGATTATGTAATTATATCATTTATAGTAAAAAATGTAACTTTGTCACTTTCCAGGATGCATGTGATTGTAAACAGCCGGCGGATTCATGTTTAGATTAACAGGTGGAAGTGCCCCCTTAACAAACAAATGTTTAAGTAATTTACCTTATGAGCACTATGCTATACATTTGTGAGTTGCGGGTGGTTGCATCTGGTTTACTGAACATGGACGGTGAGGTGATGACCATTGTCCTGTTTTTTGTTGTGTCCTATGAAAAGACTTTTATCTTTTGTGAAAAAGGCCCAAAAAAGTCTGCCGGCTCATCCAAGATCAGATTTTAGCTTTATAAACTCTTAGGCTACCTACATGCGTGTTTTATGTATTGTTGTACATATCAAAATGGATACGCCTACATACTTTTCTTTCACAACGTGCTATGATTAAAAGCAAGCCCTGCTAACTCCTGTTAGACCCCAGTATGCGCTCAGCTCCCTCCTATCCTTCCTCCATCCAACATCCGGTTCCTCGGTGTCACGTGACCAGCGCTCTGCTGTCATTTATGCTCCTCGACACCAGCAAGTAATTCACATCGATTTACGTTAGCGTTTTCAGGTTCCCTTTTCTCTAACCGACGATGGCGACAATGGTGGCAAACAGGGCGATGGACGTCAACGGATTGGCAGCAGCTGCTCGGACACACACCCAGGCTGTGACCAGAAATTACATCTCTCAACCCAGACTAAGTATGTCCCGGTAGCAGGCTGCTGCAGGTGGAGGCTGACATGGTTGTTGTGCTGCATTCATTTACAAGCAAACGGTGAAGAATGAGCGATTTTGATTTTAAAACACTCCTCATTTAATGCTAAAAAGGCATGTTATACACAGTAATTTCACTGTTATGACCCTCTTCCTCAAACACAGATTTTTATAAAACTACCTATATGTATGTATTCTTGTCAAATAGCAAGCCCGCTAAGCTAGCATGCTAGCTATCGCTAACGGTGGCTAGTCCGGGGCACAGTCGATGTTAACCATTTTAGCGACCCGTGACTTTAATTTGGTTAATTAGTTAAAAAAAAAATGCGTAGACGATATAAATCCAATGTAAAAGTTTTTTCGGGACGAATACTTTGTTGCCACTGTCACGACGGTGTACAAACTCAGCCCTACAAAAATCCGACACAGCTGAATGTCACTAGCACAGTGGATTAGCTCACACTGCAGACACAGCTGACTCGGATGGTAGCCTAGCCACATAAATGACTGGATACCGCACAGGTGTGTTTTTTGACTATGTTGAGTTGTGAGGATAATATTTAACTTCATCGTCGTTGACTTTAACATAGTTACGGTGTGGCCTGTGTGAAATTGTCTGGTAAATGTTGGTAGTTTGAATATGCTGAAGGTGACAGATGGGATTATGTGTCACATGACAGGATCACATGAGTGGTGCGGCCTGCTGGTGATCATGAGACCAGAGAACCTGCCGTTTCGGGTCTGACGGAAAAAAGGATGCATGTTTGTGAAAGATGACTTATCTAAATTGGTTAACTGACGCACTGACCCACAGCTGATTGCCAGATGGAATCTGTATTTAAGTGCAGTAATATGTTTCATGCTGTTAAATTCAATGAGGCTTCAAAGGTTTGTCCAGCTGTTAAGAACATAGTTATTAGGAAATGTGTTTTTGTTTTGCCAGAAAAGTTTGATATTTCAGAATGAATAGTGACACACTGTTTAATGTGTCTATATGTGCTTACATCCCAAAACATGATACAATACATATTTATCTTAAAGTGATGGTTCAGTTTAGTGATCATTTAAAAGCGGGGTTGTATGTACTTGCTTATGAATAGTCTATGTACTGGTGTAAGTAGTAGTGGTGTGGAAATGAATTGTTTTAATGATGCATCGATGCTGTGACGCACCATAATTAATTATAGCCTGCTAACGTAACTTGTTGTTTTTCGGGCCGATCTGTGGCAGCATTTATCGATAACGATCTACAGCATTATTCTGTTGTTGACAACACCGGGTTTCATCACCTGTTGAAGACACTGGAGCCGCGATAAAAGCTCCCGTCATGCAGCCACGTCACAGAAAGGTCACACTTGCACTTTACCACGAAACCAAAGCCCAGGTAATTTCACAATGACCCAAAGCTAGTCGGCTCAGCCAATTAAGGCAATGGTAAAAAGTAAAACATATTTCATATGTCAGTTAACATATTGTTAACTAGTAAACAGCATTGTTCTAGTTTATGTGATGTTTGTGCTTTCTCAGACATAAAAACTGGAGTATATATATATATATATATATATATATATATATATATATATGTGTGTGTGTGTGTATATATATATATATATATATATATATATATATATATATATATATATATATACGCACATTTTAGCCACCTGAAAAGAATGCCCAGTTCTTATTCTAAATATCTAACGTGTATGTGTGTGTGTGTGTATATATATACACCAGTGTTGGGCAGTAACGTGGCTACAAGTAGCGGCGTTAGTAATTTAACTACATTTCTCAGTAGCGTGGTGGTAGTGTTGCTATTTTCTGAAAGAACCTCAGAAGCTCAGCGCAGTGGCGCCGTCGGACTGTGCGCTCACCTGTTACTTGTTTGTCACGACAGGGAGAAATCAAGCAGTAAACGTCATGTCATTTGGACGATTTTTGTCTGACTTCCTGTGTCCAGTGGGTGGCGCTATGGATATGACACAGTTTTGATGCATAGATATATTCAGGGCGACTCCCTCTACCATACTGAGAGATTTGGCGCAGATTGGTCATTGTATGGTGAAGTTACGAGGACTTGATGCTTTATGGCGAAGGATTTAAATGGACGCCACCACCACGGCCAGCAGATGTGTCAGGCTGCAACGCCGTCGGATTGCGTGCTCACCTGTTACTTGCATGTCATGCTGGGGAGAAAACAAGCAGTAAACGTCATGTCAATCGGATGATGTTTGTCTGATTTCCTGTGTCCAGTGGGTGGCGTTATGATTATTAAACAGTTTAGATGCACAGATATGTTAAGGGCGACTCCCTCCACATTCCTTAGAGATTTGGTGTAGAAGGGGAATTGTATGGTGAAGTTACGAGGACTTGATGCTTTATGGCGAAGGATTTAAATTGACCGCCCCACCATGGCCAGTAGGTATGACGTGGGTGAAAGCTTTGAACAGGTTTTCATCTTTAAGGTCTGTGGATGATACTGAGTGACTGTGAAGTCTGTTGTGTTAAGTCTGTAGGAGAATGTCATTACAGTGCGAGGATTGGCAATATTTCAAAATGGTGGCCAAAATCAAAATGGCCGACTAAATATTGATGCGAAGATGGGTTCAGGGCGACAGCCTCTACACTTATGAGCAGTTTGGTGTAGATAGGAAATTGTATGTAGAAGTTATAAAGCCTTGATGCTTGACGGCGAGGGAAAAAAATGGTTTCCACCGTCCCGCCCACTAAAGTATGACGTAGCTGAAAGATTTTAATAACTTTTGTTCTTCAAGGCATGAAGATGATGATTGAGTTAATGTGACAAGATAGTTTCCAAAGTAGGCATGAATTGGCAAAAAACGCCACCACACATCAAAATGGCTGACTTCCTGTTGGAGTGACGGTATTGGTCCAGGAGGGTTTTTTGTGTGTCTGGTCATGAGGAATCAGCTAACCGAATTTTGTTCTTCTACGCACTTGTGGGAGGCGGGGCTGAACATTAGGGGGCGCTACAGAGCCCGCAGGTCACGACCACGCCCAGTGACATTAAACTAAAAAATGTTTCGCCAGATGTGACATATGTTCAAAATTTGTTGAGTTTTGGGGTATGTTCAGGCTTCCAAAACAGCAGTTAAAGCGCAGAATAATTTTTCCAAATAAAATGGGGACCTCACAGGTTGATGACCTGCGCGGGCCCTAACTAGAACTGCAAGTAGTTATGAACGGGGGCCAAGGCTGACGGGCTCGGGGCAAAAGTGAGGACACAGGCCAAAGTCTAAGCCGTGGTATTCGCTGTAATGGGAAATGCACTGGAAGTGCAAAAGGCTGAATGTGTGCTGATTTGGATTTGTTGTACTAAGCCACGCCCACATTTCCAGTAATGACCAGATATGGCCTCAGAATTGGCCCTACATCATACCGACCAAATTTGGTAAAAATCGGTGTAGCTGTTCAAGAGATGTAAACTTCCCATATTTTAAGCGCCCCCTAGTGTCCAAAAATTGGCCAAATTCGGCTCATCCCTTCCCAGTGTCATGGCAACCAAGGATCTGAAATTTGCTGTTAATAGCATTAGTTTGACAGAGATATTAAACGGTTTACATTTTTATAGCTTGCTACAGATATTAAACGGTTTACATTTTTATAGCTTGCTACAGCTTGCTCCAGTTTTTGCGATTTTGCGAAAGAAACTTTCTAGGCGGAAGTGGGTGTGACCAATTGCAAAGTGATTCAACTTCCCATTCAGGGAATCTGGGGATACAAGGTTTTTGAATGTGCTACATACAGTGTGGGAGTTATAGGCAAAAACGTGTTTTCCTAGGTTATAGCGCCCTCCGCAGGCAGATATATGTAGTGTTTTGTGTCTGAGATATTCGCAGGAGTCTGGACCAACCCTCCAAATTGCACCGCCCTCCCTTGCACGGTTTAGCCTGCAGCACCACTTTTAGCTGGAGAAAAATAAAAATAAAAATCTTTACAATTACAATAGGGTTCCTAGCACCGCTGGTCCTAGGAAACGGGCTTGGCCCCCTAATAAAAACAAATAATCCTTTGAAAAACAATAGGGACCTGGCAGGTTCCCTGCTCGGGCCCTAATAAAAATCTTTACAATTATGATAGGGTTCCTCGCACCGCTGGTCCTAGGAAACGCGTATGCATGCGTACGCGTTCCCTCGGCCCCTCGGGCTTGGCCCCCTAATAATAAAGCTGAAACTAGAACAGAGTCTAGAGAACCTTAACAAAAACTATAACTATAATATACAATTTGCTGAGTATACACTGTTTAATTGTGTTAATATGCTACAGTGTAGGACACTGCATTAGTGCAAGTCAGGTGGATATTGCTATGGTAGCAAGGTGCATGATCGTCCATGGATGTTAGAATTAAGTGTGCATTGATAGTTGAATAATATGATATACAAAATGGTAAGAGCACAGCTTATTGTTTAATAAACAATTGAATGTAACATTTTTGCCTGCCTACCTGTGTGACTGACAGTTTTACTGATGACTTGGATAGCTTTGACTTGAAATGAAGTTGTTCCAATATGAAAAAAAATAAAAAATAGCTTCGATGTAGTTAAACTACTTTTGCCATTTTGCTGTAGCTTATCTTGCTACATTTCTCTGGGGGGTAGCTTCGGTGTAGTGAAGCTTAATTTAATGTAGAGTAACTTGCAGCTTCGCTCACGACACTTCCCAAGTAGCTTGCCCAACACTGATATACACATACATACTATGTATAGCTCAATATATTAAATAGTAATATGTATATCTGAGATATTCTGAGATATTCGGATGATGTGCTGTTCTGTGACTGAAGCGGTCAGGATTACTTCTGTTGCATGTCCCCATAACATATGCGCAGCCATTAGCAACTATCGGAGCTGCGCAGCCATTAGCAACTATCGGAGCTAAGTTCAGCCGATGACCATAGTTTGTGAAAGGTCCTATTGGCACCAATTAATCAGCCAGTTGTCTAGTCCTAAATTTGCTGAAGCTTTGCTAAGTACTGACTTGTCAATAATCCTAACCATGCATGCATAACAATTAGGGCTGTAACGATACACATGTCGAAGCTGAAATCGCGACACTCAGATCCACGAACCTGTCTCGCGCTGTGAGAAGGCAGAATCGCGACACAACTTCCGTCTCCGCCGTTGTTCATTTACACAGAGCGACGCACCGCTGTAAAGACGAACCGCTGTGTAATTCACACAGAAAGCTGGCGCTGCGGCTCCTAAAGAGACGTGACGGTACACGTCATGATGATGATGTGTTTCCCCGGTGTCTCCCCTGTCAATCAAAACCCGACGGAGGCTGTCTTCCAGGGTAAAGTTCACTGAAGTCTTGGTCTGGAGGGTTGACCGTCGCGGAGATTTTTTTTCATCATAAACACTAGGTGAGTTAAAGTTTTTTTTTGCCGGTGACAGACGCTGTTTATCGGGCAGAAATGTGACGAGGAGTCGGTAGGACGGGCGGGAGGAAGGACGCTTCTCCACGTACAGCTGCGCTATTTTTCCTCGTTGCCAAAGACGGTTACAGTTACTAGTTACCTTCGTTTGGATCTGTAATGTTGCTTTGTGGGACATTTCTCTGTATTAAGTTGAGTGAGGGATCTGTGCAGTTAACAGACCATCAGATAGACACGCCCTCCACAATACTGTGCCTCTGATACTATCAGACAAGTATCATATACATAAGTTATTGAAATGTTACATAAATAAAATGTTTAATTTAAAAAAAGACCGAGGTTTGTATTGAACCGTGAGTCAAAAATCGTGATACAAACCGAATCGTGAGTTTGGTGCATCGTTACAGCCCTAATAACAATGAGGGCTGTGCTTTATTGGTTCGCCTAAAGTCACACTAGTCCCATTCACTGCAGGCATCCTGCATCAATTCTCCACCTTCTCCTCTGTGTGAAAGTCTCAGAGGCGGCGAGGGGTGAAATTTTGCTACAGCGCTGATACGCCACTGGAGGTAGTATCAGAGGTGCAGTATTGGTAAACCGAACCAGTGTGAATGGATAAGCCGGCGGCGCGTATCGAGGGCGTGACGGTCTGACAGCCTGATAACTACACAGGTCCCTCACTCAACTAAATAAAGAAATTTCCTACAAAGCAACATTACATGACCAAACAACAGTTATGTAGTAACTGTAACTGCCTTTGGCAACTTGCGGAAAAAAAAATACAGCAGTTATACGAGGAGAAGTGTCTGTCCTCCTGTCTGTCCTCCCGCCTGTCCTACCGTCTCTTCGTCATAAAAACAGCGTCTGTCACCGGCAAAAAACTTTAACTCACCAAGTGTTTGTGTTGGGGAAAAAAAAAAATTCAGTGGGACGGTCAGCCCTCCCAACCGACTTCAGTGAACTTTCCCCCAGGAAACAGCCTCCGTCCCTGCGAGTGACAGACTCGGACAGCATCCAGGTTGGTTGGCTCTTTTGAATGTTTGTCATCCAGTAACCTGACAATAAATAATTGTATTTTATAAACCATAATTAACCTTCTGGTTTGTTTTGGGTTCTGTTCTAAGGAGATAATTAAACATTATTATTGTTGTTATAGTGATAATTATCGACATCGATCAATATATAAAAACATATCATGATATCACTTTTGGCCACTTTTGGAACACATTGACTTTCAGGTTGTCAAAAAAATAAGTAGTTATCTGTGTTACCCACTGTTTGCTTAGATGGCTAAGGTTACTAGGTAACATTAGCTTGTGATTGTTGTAGGGCTGGGTAGCAATCAAACATTTTCAATACCGGTACCAATACCTTCACCTTCACTTTGATACTGGTTCCTGAATGATTTTTTGGTACCAGTTTTATAATGTCAATTCTAACAAAAAGAAAATTACGTAACACATTACAGTACAAATCTTGATCTTACTTTTCAGCTTTGGTATTTTTCCACTCCAAGCAGTTCTCTTACAGAAAAAATAAACAAATAATTTCCAGTGCAGAAGAACACTTGCAAACAAGTGACAAGTCAATGTCTAATGCTCACTGCTACATACTGAGGACCTTTTCACTAGCAGTTTTTCTTCAGAAAAATAAACATGTCTGCTTTCTCAGGACACAGACAAGCCCACTCCTGGCTGATGGTGTCTATTGTGAGGAGAAGATAAACATAACAGTGAATGTTAGGTGAGCTGTTTAACCAGCCGACCCAATTGAAGAGCACATCTTTGCAAGCTAAGCTTTATCTGTCACTGTCAATCTCTAGTTAGCTTTTGATTTAGCTAAATAAAATAAAGCTACACATTAATGTATATTGCATTGTGCACGATTGGCATCAATCTTGCTAAAATGGAGCCAAGCTTTTTACCTCGGTGGCATTTTTAAACGGTTCGACGACACACACAACTACAGTTCACACAACACATATGTATTTTTCCTGAATGCCGCAATCAGATGTAATGCTACAGCCAAAAACCGGCAGCATTATCAGATCTTGATCACGTGATTAACCTCTGGGGACAGAAACTTGGCACCGAAAGCCAAGGCATATTTTGATACTTGGTCCTATCAAAGCATTTCGGTCGGTGCCATAAAAGAACCAAAGTTCGGTACCCAGCCCTGGATAGTTGTAAGCGCCAAGTTTTTGAACTTCACTCTACATACAATGAGGGTAAAGGTCTGGGCCTGGTGGGCTGCCTGGCTGCCTTATTGTTCATTTGTTGGCCATGCCAGTTTCACAAATGTTGGTTGTGTTTTGCACTCTGAGTACTTGATGTTGAGCCTTAACTTTGACTTTGATTTTGCTGTTGAACATGGCCTGAGCCATGAAGCCAGCAACTGAACGTTCAGACCAGAGGTGCATAAAGAGGAAAATGATCCCGGAAGTCATTCATTGTGTATTGGGAGCCAGGCGGACAAGGAGGGAAAGGTGGAAAAGGCAGAGGCGGGTGGAATAGGCGGATTAGGAGAGAAAAAAGTTAAAAATCCTCCAACTTTATGTAATGAGCTATGAAGCGTCTTGGTGGAAAAGGTGGAAAAGCCATGTGATAACCAATGGGGATGTCTCGTTCTGCTGTCGTCCCTTGGACAGGTTGGTCTCAGAGAACAACCCGCGTAGTATGATTCCTACCAAACATTCGTTCCGAGATGGCGCTGGAATTGTTGATTGCTGCTGTAGCAGAACACACGGTCCTCTACGATTTGACCCTGTTTGCATATAGGGATTAGAGTTTAGATTGGGCCCACAAAATCAAGCCTGACCCGACCCGAGCCCGGCCCGCCCCGGCCCGACACATTAACTGTAATTATGAGCTGACCACTTTTTTCAGTAACGACTAATCTAACGCGTTTATATTTCCAAACCAGCAATCAGATTAAGGTACTTATTCAAGTCACTGTGAGTTACTATTATTTTTGTCATTTTCCTTAGTAAAAATATATATTTTTGCTTTCTTCTTGCGTCTCAGGGAGTAATGTCACGTTTTCAGCATGAGGACAACTCACTTCACTTGTTAGACCATGCAGCGACTCAAACAACATGGAGGGAGGAGAGAGATGCGTGTTTTGTAGCTGGAAATACAGTCATTATTTTGAGTTATTAGAAAAATACAAAACACAAATGCTTGATCAAGGGCCTGGCCCGAGGATAGTGGAGGGAAATATCGACAGCTCGGGCTCGGGCTCGGCCAGAGAATCTAAACTCTAATAGGGATCAATTAAAGACGGCCGATGCGTGAAGTAAGGTCACTTTTAATTGTGTAATATGTTTGTAAGAAAGGAGAGAAATTATTGCATAATAGCTTTGCAACGTAGCAAGCTATTTAATGACTTTATCAAGTAACTTTCCATGATCAACGATGTTGGTAAATGGATGGGCTGCTACAGCAGCAGTTACGTGCAGGCCCTTTAAATTTAGAAGCAAGGACTAATAGGGTGACAAAAGCGACTTGGAGTGGAGTGGACAAGGCGGATTTTCCTCTTTGTGCGCTTTCGGTCTGAACGCACAGCAAGGTGATATTTTTGTTCCTTGTTCCAAGTGCCAGTGAATCAAGCACTGACTGAAAGCCTCTCAGTAAACTAGAAGTAAATGACTTGATGGAGCTTGGGTCGTCTGAGAACTAAGCATAGAGGATGCAATATGTGATAAATTTTTGTTCTAAAAACATCTGACCACCCTACTTTTGAAATTGTCTAATTTAGTTGTCGCTACATTGCCATGTTTTTTTTTGTTTTTTTTTTGCTTATCAAACATCTCTAAACAGCAGCAGCAGCAATCGGGCAACTGAAAATCTTAAATCAAACTCAGGAAACGTATTATTCATGTGCTCTTCAAATGCTACATATGCTGCATTTACAGGGTTTGTAAATAAATAAATTGAGATAATTTAATGACCCTTATATTGCCTTTATTTTGGAGAGACCTGCAGGTGTACTTTCATACATTGTAGTACAATCCATTAATTGTGTCATCGATTGCAATAAGTAGATAGTTTGATAAAATGTTTGATTCATGCACTAAATACGTATACAGTACATAAAGAAACCCCCCCCCCCCACCTAGGAGTTCATGCTAGACTCTTTACGATTGTGCTGTGATTGCTATGATAACAATAACATGATAATGCTATGATCCGTATTACACAAGTGTTGCAGAATATTTTGTTTATTTATTCCACCTTTTCATGCATGCGTAGCTAATTAATACAATTTGAATATATACTTATTTTTATTCTGTAGTTTTTAATATATTGAAAAAACAAACAAACGTCCAACTTACGGTAAACTTGCCTAAATTAGGTCCACCTGGCTAAGCCCATTTTACCTCACACATTGCCACCCAAAACTGCCCAAACTGATAACTCGGGCTTTAATGATTTTACGGTGATGTGAGCAAATCAAGGAAAGTAGCTTTCTGAAATAATATGAAATATACATTGTCAAATTGAGCGATGCTTTGTTTTAGTAGTATGAAAGCAAAAACGTATCCTCAATATAGATATGTTATTATTTGTTAGTGTATCGCAGAATGAAGACCTGACAGCTACAGATGACAAGTGGCTAAAACGTTCGCATAATGTAATAAGTCATAGATTTTATTCAGTATGGTTGTCAGCTATAAAACAGTATAAGATCACAATGTTAAGATGGTTTTTCACCACTTTATTGACTTGACAGAGCTCTAAGAGAGGCAGCCTTTGAAAAGCCACTCGGAGACAGTGCAGGAAAATAAACAAATAAAGAGATTTCTCATCAGACCAAGTCTTTTCTTTTAAGAGGCCTTTGTCTCTCTTATGTCAAATGCGACAAAAGCTATTAGCCCACGAAATGGCTTGTCTTTGTTTTAGTAGTGCATTCTGTCATTTAGTTCTATGAAAAGACATGGAGCAAGGCACTATACTTCTTTGTGAAGATTTAATTAACGGTAATAATGTAGTCACGATAAACAAATGTCTCATCTGTCACTATGAAAGTAATTTCTATAAAATCGATGTTATTTTTGTAACAGTTCTATAATCCACATTCTAATTAGGCTTAAGCAGCTAGCTTGTCAGTAGAAACAAGAAACTCCTGTGGGCGTTTGCCATTCTTTTCATGAAAGAACATTCAAATGTAGGCCAAGGATTTGACACCATTTCTGTCTGTTGCGGGAAGAGAAACCACTAATGTGGATTACATTAGTGGCACACTTGTTTTGTTGACCGCTCATTCTACATCTTTAAGAATTGGTGGGTTTTGTCAAAGGGTGTAATGGTACACAGACGTCACAATTTGGTGTGTACTGTAGGGTAAAAATGTCTGAGACCGCTAGGGACAATACCTCTGTTTTGCATTTGTTTAAAATGTAATTCAATTTCATTCATTATGAGTGTTAAAATTAGCTTAACTTTTTGAGAATATTTTGGTATTTAGTTTTTCCCTATTGGCTTTAAAGACAGAATGGGCTCAACTTGACATGGAAGAAAGTCCATGACAGTCGGGGCTCCTTGGTTTTCTCTGGCTTTTAAGTAGTTCTTTCAAAGCTTTGAGGTGTGTTCAGGATCATTATCCCGCTGCAGTATGAGGTCACGTTAAATCATGGCTAGAATAAAGGTTTTTAAGGGGGATTTGAATTAGGGCTGCTCGATTATGGAAAAATTATCACGATCATTTAAATGATTTTGCCATCCACAACCCCCGCCATGGCGCAGTACTGACAACTGGTGTTGCGAGACCGAGGAGTTCCCGTGATAATCACATAATCACTTGTGACCGCAGTTATAGGTATGTTATAAACACAACACCACAAAGTGTTACCGACTGAAGGATTAGTAGAAGAACTTGTATTTGTCTCTTTTTTGAGATCTTTGTGCTTGCCTCAACACGGAGTGTGTTATTTTGAAAAGTGACCAGATGTTATGTTGTTTTTCCGCTGCGTGACTTCCTGTCTGCTCTGTGCTAAATTTGGCTGATTGCTTTGTCATGGCTCCGATCCGCCGGAAACAGAAGTCCAGGGTATTTCCTCCGGAGGGTTCTGGACTGCAGGAGCTGGGACGGAGCAGAAACGCTGCGCAGCAGACCTGAGGGGTATTTTGCAAAGCCGGTTTAGTGGGTTAGCGAGCTATGTTGAGTCTAAAGCCAGGCTTTCCTGTACTACGAAGGTGGCTCTCTTTTAACCCGGCTAGATCACCATGGTAACTTATGCTTAGCTCATAACCTGACCCGACCAAGTTATGTTCCGAGTTTCGGCTTAAAATCGGCTATAAAAGCGCCACTGTTTCACTCAGGGTTTCCCCTACATGTAATTGACTGTGGCGCACCGCCACGGCAAAATAAAAGCCGCCACACCTTCAAAATTCAGGCATAAATAAATCCAGTGTTAGAGAAAGGAAATATTTTACCGTCGTCTTCCACCGCAGTCTTTGACGTTAACTAGCATGTTGGATATTTTGCTTGATAATTAGCTAGAGGATTAAAATGGTCACTTAGATCAGAGTCCTGCATGGGTCACCGCATCCGACCAGTTTTCCGACACAACTTACATTCCGCACCCGAGCCGACCCGCTATAAATTGATACCGACGCTCGAAGGAAAATTGGACGGACGCAATTTTTAAAAGTGAAAGTAAGACAGCGTAGAGAGAATGAGTTCTGGGAGGGCGCAAGCACGCATGAATGAGCTCATATGAGATATAAATGCTTATCATTTGTGTCGCTAATAATTACTGATGATAAGTGACGCCTTGAAAATGGCAATCGTAAAACCCGACCCGCCTCTCCAGGCGTCCGACCCGATCCGCATCTGTGTCCGACACAGTACATTATTTTTCACCCGTGCAGGACTCTGACTTAGATAACTCCTCTCTTGAAACAAATAAATAAAATATCATTTCTTTACAATATTAGAGTTCTATGACATAAGTATAAAAATTACAGTATGATGACCCAAAATGCCCCCCCCCCCCGCCACAGTCTCAGAAAATACTGGGGGAAACGCTGTCACTGTGTAACTCATTCGGAGATGGTGTCACCATTCCTTTAAAACCCGGTGGACCTGGGAGCAAGAATAATTCGGGCAGCACTGCGACGTGAGCGGCTTCTTCGAGATCGCGCTGATCCGCTGGCATTTCCTGATGAATTTCTCTATGAGCGATATAGATTTTCAGCCAAGGGAATACGGTACATTTGCTCACTTATTGAGCTGAGTGTCAGGATGCCACTGAAGAGGCTGTGCGCTCACTGTCGGGCAAACTACTTGCATTCAGTTGGTGATGCAGAAAATCTGAGCAAGAACACTGCGTGTTGCGCCATCCGCAAAGTGGTTCTTTCTCTTTCAGAGAATCTGCAATCTTAAGATGGTGATGATATTTAAATAAAATGGGATACAGTATATTATCCACACACTTGCTGCCTTGTCCGACTGCTGCTTCCACATCTTAATAACATGCAATATGAAATATTAATTAGGCCAACCTAGTATTTATTTGTCACAGATAATGAGTAAAGTTAATTATTTCTTTGATGTGGCCATGAATAAACTGATAACTGATCAATGTTTTACCCGCTGTAGGGCAGTGACACCCAAACACTAATCTTGCAGGCTTGAGCTATTTTCACAGTCAAAAAGGTCTTTATTGTCATTGTACAGGGACAGTAGTCACATTTGCTTGTTCATCCCAACACGGTAATACAAAAAACAAAAAACAAACACTGAACATTTATAGCCTGCGCACACTCAGCCTCGCTTTCAATAAAACACACACGCGCATTCTATAACTGAGATCAGTAAATGTGAAAACAATATAGACATCATTCAAGACTGAAAAAAGATAGTTGTTGCTTCAGTTTATTTATTTCTTAAATGGATGAGGGTTAATATGTTAAAGTTGATTGTTTCTTTGAATTCTTCATAGCCTTGCATAATAAGAATCTGCTCATCTTGCGTATCTCTTTCAGAAAATCTCTTGGCCTACTGTACAATAAAAAATCCCAATCATTTCAACTCGATTACATTAGTTTGGAGATCGTTTGACCCAAAAATCGAAATCACGATCAAAATTTGATCAATTGCTCAGCCCTACTTTGAATTAAACTCTAAACTTTTCAGAAACTGGATCAGTAGTATATATACCGTGACCAAACAATTGGAAGATAAATTCATCAAGCTTAGTTGTCTGCAAGTTACAAGACCAACTTTTATACTGATACAGAATAAGATGGTTAAACAAAACTCCAATCAGCAAAAGTACTTTCAATAGAAGGCTGTCTTTTAGTAGTCTAAGAGGACAAGTAGTTTTTAAACCACTTCTCAGGAGGGGAGACACGTCCAAACACTTGACGTGGCCTAAGCTTTGCCTCACTTCAGTCATCGGCACATCAGAGTAAATCCGTCAGATATGTGTTCAGCGTGTTTCCAAACACATACAAATCTTGAATATTGCCAACCAGGTTTGGAAATTATTGGATTGAATATGTGCGTGTCACCTGAAGCACCAAGGGATATGATGGGCTGTTTAAATGAGCCAGGGCACATTCGTTATGTGTTTTCCACTGGTTTGCATTTAACGCTTACACAGAAAACATTTTATCGAACTATGCTATAACTATACTATACTATTGCTGTTGATGAGGTGTCGATCGCTGATGATATTGCTTGTGTTTGATAGCCCAGGCCTGTATAGGGTTATATAATAGTATTGCAATCAGCATAGAAAATTGGCACCCTTCAAATGCAGGTTTATTGTATTTGTATATTGGTGGGTGAATTTGTGCATCCTACCAGCCACAGTGGTGGGAAATAAAAGAAAACTGATTTGTGACACGAACACAGATTGAATTGCAAATGTTCTGCTTGTTGCACTCGGACACTTAAGAGCTTAGCCAGGCAGCTGTATAGTCTCTCTAACCATGGGGCATCGCCTCCCCTCTTGTCAAAGCGGGTGTTAATGTTTGCAACTTCAATAAGAGGTTGAGGTGGAATGAAATGAGAAAAAAGCAACCTGACAGAATTGTGGCACAGCAGCCAGGTAAACTTGCATTCTCTCCTCTTCAGTTTGTAGTTCTGCAAATAATGACACATTTCTGTTGGACTGTTCATGGCTTTTCTGTAGAGTGCAGACAAGGATTGACTCAGTGTGTCAGGGATTTGCATCTCCATCCCCAAAGGACTTCCCACTTGAAGGTGTGTTTTTACTGATGACTCGTTTGTGTTCAGTCTAACGATTTAAAGTAGGGTGCTGATCCAGTGGTTAAAGGATTGGCTGTAAACACTCTTCCTCTCTGCAGAATAGGGCTGGACGATATATTGTTTCAGCATCAACACTGTGATGTGTGCATGTCACATTGTATAGCTGCTGTTTAGCTGCTTGATACAAAAGGAAAACTTGCACGGTTCTCATTTTCCATAATCTAATATCCACCTTATTCCTGACTTTGCAAGTTTAACCAAGGTTCATAGCGGTAGTCGGTTATGCTCTTCCGGTTGAACTGGTTGAACCTGGTGTTTACGCTAGTGTAGCTGTCATGCTCGCTCTAAAAAACGGCTTTTAACACAAAGAAAGCGACACAATGGACAAAGATCGGAGGTGGATACACAGTGCGGATGTTCTAAAAAGTCGTGAGGACAGTTCTGTAACAGTGCCTCACCATTCAGTTCTCACGGAGTGGGCAGATGACATGAAGCAATGGCCCGACTTAGGCCAGATCGACATTTTATTTTCTGAAGGTGTTGACAGCGAAGAATTATGCAGTTACAAAAGCACAGAAGCGTGCAACTACCTGCACAGTAACAAAATAGGGAAAGTACTGTTGTAGAATCACAGTGAGTTTATATTTCTGAAGGCAGCAGTAGAGCCCAGCTAGAGCGTCAATCAAGATAAACATACAGCGTGGATAATGCTGAAGGAAAGTGGAGTCTTGGAGACAGGCAGCTGCTCGTGCATTGCCGGGTTAGGGAAGTCATGTAGTCATGCAGCAGTTATTCTATGAGAGGTATTCATAAACCCAAATATTTATTTTAGTCTTAAAGCCGCGAGCCACTCTAGTCTCCATTCCTCCTTCCTCGGCATGGCGCGCATCAGTCATGCAGTTGCAAGGTAACCGGAAACAGAAAACCGCCGGCAGAAGTAGATATCTGTCATGGCAGCACCCATGGGGTTCTGAAGAAATGGGTGGATACTTGAGGAGTATGATGTAATATAATATGCTCTTGATATCAGAGTTTTTAGATACACAGAGTATGTTGTTAGTGAGTGACATTTACAGTGCATAAGGAAAGTATTCACAGCGCTACAGTTTTTCCACATTTTGTTATGTTACAGCCTTATTCCAAAATGGATTCAATTCATTTTTTTCCGCAAAATTCTACACATATTACCCCATAATGACAACTTAAAAAAAGTTTGTTAGATTTTTGCAAATTTATTAAAAATAAAAAACGAAGAAATCAGTTGTACATAAGTATTCACAGCCTTTGCGAACAAGCTCAAAATTGAGCTCAGGTGCATTCTGTTTCCACTGATCATCCTTGAGATGTTTCTACAGCTTCATAAAAGTCCATCTGTGGTACATTCAGGTGATTGGACATGATTTGGAAAGGCACATACCTGTCTATAAAAGGTCCCACAGTTAACAGTGCATGTGAGATCACGAAACAAGCATGAAGTCGAAGGAATTGTCTGTAGACCTCAAAGACAGGATTGTCTTGAGGTACAGATCTGGGGAAGGGTACAGAAAAAATTATGCCGCTTTAAAGGTCCCAATGAGCACAGTGGCCTCCATCATCCATAAATGGAAGAAGTTTGGAATCACCAGGACTCTTCCTAGAGCTGGCCGTCCCTCTAAACTTAGTGATCGGGGGAGAAGGGCTTTAGTTGGGGAGGTGACCATAACCCGATGGTCTCTCTGACAGAGCTCCAGGGTTCCTCTTTGGAGGGAGGAGAGCCGTCCAGCAGGACGACCATCGCTGCAGCGCTCAACCAATCACGCCTGTATGGTAGAGTGGCCAGACAGAAGCCACTCCTTAGTACAAGGCACATGGTGGCCTACCTGGAGTTTGCCAAAAGGCACCTGAAAGACTCTCAGACCATGAGAAACTCAATTTGATGAGAAATTCTCTGATTTGATGAGCCAAAGATCGTGAATGCCAAGCATTATGTTTGGAGGACACCAGGCACCCCTCATCATCTGGCCAATACCATCCCCACAGTGAAGCATGGTGGTGGCAGCATGATGCTGTGGGGATGTTTTTAAGCTGCAGGAACTGGGAGACTTGTCAGGTTTGAGGGAAAGATGAATGCAGCAATGTACAGAGACATCCTGCTCATCCTGCTCCAGAGCGCTCTTGACCTCAGAGTGGGGCGACAGTTGATCTTTCAACAGGACAACAACCCTAAGCACACAGCCAAGATATCGAAGGAGTGGCTTCAGGACAACTCTGTGAATGTCCTAGAGTGGCCCAGCTGGAGCCAAGACTTGAATCCCATTGGACATCTCTGGAGGGATCTGAAAATGGCTGTGCACGGATGCTCCCCATCCAACCTGATGGAGCTCGAGAGGTTCTGTAAAGAGGAATGGGCGAAACTGGCCAAAGATTGGAATGTGAAGCCACATGCTTGGCAAACCTAAGACTTGAGGCTGTAATTGCTGCCAAAGGTGCCACAACAAAGTATTGAGCAAAGGCTGTGAATACTTATGTACATATTATATTTTCGTTCTTTATTTCTAATAAATTTGCAAACATTAAAAAAAAACTTTTTTCATGTTGTCATTAATCTCATCTTTATCTTATCAGTATTGACCAAGAGGAGCAGGTAGTTATTAGTATTGTCGGGAAAAATCCATAACGTGCATCCCTACATGTTAGTCTGATTAAGTTCAAACCTGACTTTCTAGAGAAAAAGACTGCTGTGGATTTTAACCCCATCTTTTACATTGTTGTAGCTCTATGTAGTGAGCAAGCAATATCTAGTCACCAGAATCTCAACGTTCATATGGCATGTGAGTGTTTGGGCTGTTAAGGGAGTCTTGGGGAAAAAAGCTGCCTTTACTACTCTTTTGTGTTTTAACCAGCCACTGAAAGAGAGAGTAAATTAATTATCACGACCCTGCAGCAAAGCCACAGAGATTTTAGATCTATGTGAATGAGTGTTGTATGCAAATACAGCTTTGATATTTATGTATTGTTACCTAAGACCATCATCTGTCACTGGGCAAGTTAATGATAGAAGAATATCAGAGAATGATTGTGAGAATTGTCTTTTGTTGATGGTTTATTTACTCAGTGTTGCATGTTTTTCATCGTTTGTAAGTGTTGTATAAGTGTGCGTGCGTGTGTGCATGCGTGCATGCATGCGTGCGTGCATGTGTGCGTGCATGTGTGCGTGCATGTGTGCGTGCATGTGTGCATGCATGTGTGAATGCATGTGTGAATGTGTGTAAAGCAATTAGCATTTTCAAGTCTGGTGGGGCTGTGGGAATCCCTTGAAGTAGAGGCTAAGACGTGATTGTGAGGCAGCAAATCACAGCAGCCACTGCTTTGTGGTGCTCATTTATTGTCAGATGATGATGCACCCCCATCTCCATCCAAGCACTGACCAACCCCCCGCCCCACTCAAGTTCCCCCCTCTTTCAGCTGGGAAATTGAATTGTGTTGGAATGCTCTGTGCCTCTTTATCTGGCACTTGAATAGGCTCTTTAGTATTTCACACCAAGGTGTCCTTCAGGGTGCGAGGTCAGGCTACCAAAACAGCTTCTAGTGGCAGATTAGGACCAATTAACATCTTTGTACACAAAGGGCTCTGGCAGCTGAACAGGCTGCAGGGTGACCCACACTGCCGTTGCATGCCAAGCCAGGGGGCTGCTGCACTTGAGCTGAAGTAGCAAAAGAGGGGTGGAGAAATTTTTCTAAACCTAATGGGAAATGTTGCTACTTCACACCTCGTGAACGTATAGCCCATTGAGCAATCGTTATCTTGTGAATTGAGAGCGTAAACCACCCCCCCCCCCTTTTTTTTTAAATCACAGTTATACGTAAGTGGGTACAACGAACTGTCCCATGTTATTTTTCTTTCACATAATGATGCGGCACTATATTGTGCCAGGGTTAGGCTTTTAATCCCTCTGTAACTACCCATTCAAATATTATGCACATTCCAAATTTAGTGCCACCAAAAGGCTGATGAATTTGCTATAAGGAATCAGCATTAAATACTCACGGAATGCCACTTTGTAGCACATACATCTGCCAAGGCCCAAGAGTCCCCTTTTGTACTCACTGATAGATACCGGCCACCTTATCATGTCAAGATTTCATAAATCAAAAATAAATTAATGAAAGTATGGCAAGACGCTTTATCCTGCCAACCAACCAACCAACCATCAAATGGACCCCTGGTGAAGGTAACCATTAGGAACTAGCAATTGATGACGTCCGTATGCTTCATTCAATATGTTTTTGTCATTATTTTAGATAGTTGGCCAAATTTTCAAATTTATTGTGATTGTTAGATATTTGTGTTTAAAAAAAGTTAATTTGTTTTACAAAGCAAATGTATTTTGCTCATTGTAAAAAGTTCCCCAAGCTTATGGATTTATTATAGCTGTAAATCTGCACCCCATGAAGTCTGCTGACTTTTTTGTTTTAGGCCCCGTCCAGACGTTCGAAAACGATCTTTTTTTTCTCCGTCTTCCTCGTCATCGTTTTAAGAATATTTGCGTCCACACGGCTCCACTGACAACGACTGAAAACGCTGTAGTTCATATTCCAGGCCTATAGGTGGCGCTTGACATTCACCAAAAACGGAGAAGAAGACACGGAGCATGCGCATTAAGCTTGCGCGCCGTAAACAAACAGACAGTAGACGGAGAAACCGAACACAACAAGAAAAAGATGAAAATGGCGAGTGCAAGGAAACCAGAATCGTTTGTGAGGACCGGTAATGAGGTCGAACTGCTGCTGCGAGACACACTCAACTACAAGGAGAGTAAGTTGCAAGAAAGCTCAATATCTTCTGCAGCACGAACACGAGCATGTAGTCCGCCGTTGTTGTTGTTGTTGTTGTTGTTATGAGACGTCGCGGGGTGGGGCGATGGCGTCATCGTTTTGGAAAGTATGCGGATTCGCCGTCCACATGGAAATGGGAGGGCTGCGTTTTCGGATTTCTCCACCCTGAGACCCGTTTTCAAAAAAGTGCGTTTTCAGGCGCTGCGTTTTGAGGAGCTGTATGGACGGTCGGCCAAAACGATGCAATACGTGTGCGTTTTCGAAAAACGGCGTTGTCGTCTGGACGGGGCCTTAAACTCTGCAGTTTAAGTGCATTTATTGTACCATCATCTGTTGCTATTTCGACATAGTAGATATGGGCTATACAGATTTAATCAATATTGCGGATATTTCAATCACTGTTGGAAATTACAGCCTCTCAACTATTTCTTATTTTAACCGGCAGCACTATGTAACAACTACGAAATAATTATAAAACTGATCTACAACATTGGGCAGGACAATATTCTGATATAAAATCTTGGATATTCTCCAAGCCAGCTCACACTACCTTGCCAGTCTGCACTACCTACAAGCAAAGAGACACTGCAGTTGCGAAAGCCGTAGTGGTTAACTTCATTATCAGTGCGACTACGGATCACAATCCGCAGTATCCGTTCTGCTGCTGGCTTCTTGTTTTACAAACCAAACATGAGAAAAACAAAAGCACAACCAGTGAACACCAGAGTGAAGAAATGAGTGTTAGAGAGGAAGTTATAAATAAAAGAGGACATGTCAGTTTTAGGGATGCACCGATACTGGTATCGGGCTGATACTGTGCTCATATACTTGTACTTGTATTCGCAAAAAAAATCACAGATGCCACGCACCGATACCACTTCATTGCATTGAGCCGTACATTGCATAAAACTGAAGACGGCAGTCAGAGGGCGGCTTGTCATTTCGGACAGGCGGACCGCGGTCCGAGTCTGGACCCAGACGCCGTCCTATACGGACCTGACGGGTGTACTTCTATTTCTACGCTGCTTTTTTGCACTTCGGGAAATCCACTGACCAACTGCATGGCAGTTGAGCCATCCCACGTGATTCTTCTCAGCCAGTCAGATATGTGCATTCCAGGCGATAAACATTGCGCCTCTGGATACAGGCAGATGAAAGAGGTGAAAAGCGAGTGACAGAAGGAGAGACGAGTGAGTGATACAGGGAAAGAAGACAGAAAAATAACATCACGTGTTGCTCTTTAAGAGCTAATGAATGTTTTGTCAATACAAAAAGCCATTTACTGATGGAGTTGTCAAGGAGTGCATGAGTGCAGTAACTGAAACCTTACTTGAGGGGAAACGGAAACCAAACATTTATTTTTCAAAAAATACTTTCTTTATTCTAAGATGCACAATTTTTAAAAAGCTATTTTATTTATTTTCACTATTTTTTTATTTTTCAATGCAGCCCTTTTCCTTAGAGAGAGAAGAAAATAATACAAATCTTTTTTTTATTATCTGTAAAATGAAATGTTAAGTTTTTTTTAATTTGATTTGACAGTCAGTTTTTGATTACATGCAGATGTTGATACAACTACTAGGCTACTTCAATTTATATATTACACTGATTCAAACGTGGAGAATGTGCAAGAGTTTCATTGAGATATTAAGTTGACTGTTAACTGTGTAATCAGTTTCATTGTTTAATTTGTCAAATTGCATTTTCATTTCTGTCAAGTTTAATTTTGTCAAATGTGAAGACAGTGCCAATTTGGAGGCTTTTTGTTGACACAGGAAATTATGATTATTTATTTTGTTTTATTTTCATTTGTTGTAACACGCAGAGAAGAAATTAATCCTGTCTCCCAATTCAGTGCATCTGTAACCCAATAGGTAATTTTGTGGTAGAAATATCAGTATTGGTACTCAGTATCTGCAAGTACACAAGGAGTTACGTGTAGTTCCAGCCACCTGTTTCAAACAAATCAGGGGCACTATTTACTGCTTAGTCAAGTTTAGTTCAAACACTTTTTGGCATTTCTTATATATTGATTTGTTTCTATGCAAATTATTATATTTCACCATCTCTCAGTTGTAGCATTCTTTTGTTACACAATAAGTGCAAAATAAAACTTTTTGGGGTAAATGTGTCTTTGTCGTCGGTTTGGCGAACTACAGTGTATTTCTCTACTGAAAAACACTATGGATGGTCACAAATAAATTGTAAAGAGACACACTGTGTGAAGTCTTTTTTCGTGTTGGCAAATAGCCGTGTAATAAGTGGGATAATGTATAGAACGGCAGTCATTGTCGGGAAAATAAGTCCCAACAGGACGAACCGGACCCCGACGCGAACCGGACCGCCATTCTATACATTATCCCTTACTTGTAACCCACATTTGAGTAAAGCTGTCAGAAAAGCCTTTCCAGCGGTTTGGAATGTTTAATTTCAGTTATTGCCTACACAGAAAGCCCTTCATGTTTTGCCATTTATTACAAAGTTTGCCAAATATACAAAAATATCAGTGCATTAGTAGACACTAAAATCTACTCCTTGTTTACAGGAAGAAATTTGCCTTGATGTTTGCTGCATAAAACCTGAAGTTATGACAGTCAAGAACAAATACACATTGCCTGGCCAAAAAAAACTTAGTCTGGATTTAACAAAGCAAATGGGTAACAGCCTTCCATTGGATGATACTACAGCGGTGATTAATATATTCCATAAGGTTATATAACCCTAACTGATGCAGTGAGTAGCTTCTCATTTCTTAAACAACCATGTCAGAAGGCGACAAGGTTGTGGAAAAGATCTTAGCCTGTTTCAAAAGGGTCAATTGATGGGCCCGCCTGAAGCAAAGAAAAACAACTGTAAAGAATGCATTTTTAAAACCTGGAAAGATGGTGGTGAACCATCATGTTCCAGGAAGAAATGTGGTCGGAAAAAAATCTTGAATGATTGTGATCTGAGATCACGTTTGGTGAAATCAAATGGTAAAGGCTCAACAGTAGAACTCACGGCTATGTTTAATCGTGAAAGTAAGCACATTTTCCACATGCACAGTGTATAGAGACCTCAAGGGATTAGGACTCAGTGAGGCTAATCGGGCAAAAAAAGGCATCACTTTGCTAGGGAGCAAAGAGATTGGACTCTGGAGCAATGAAAAATGGTAATTTGGTCTAATGAGTCCAGGGCCCTTTTTCACAAAGACTTTTATCTTAACGTTAGGAGTACTCCTAAATCGGACTAAAAGTTTTTATGTAGGAGTCGTTTCTCAAAAGTAATTCACAAAGCCGCTGAGACCTACTTTTAGTTATAAAAAACAGTGAACTCCTAAACTAGGAGTAACTCTCTGTTGCTATGGATGACGTCATTTTATAAGGACGCACTTAGAAGCGGTAACAACGGTGATTGGTTGTTGAGTGACAGGGCAGCCCATTGAAAAGTCATTCAGGCTACGCAATGCATGAAGTGAAAATAAGGAAGTTGCCCACAAGCCCATGACAAGATAAAGAATAAAGAAATGTATTTATAAGGAGAATTAAGCGAGTTAGGAGTCCTCTGGACTACTTGTAAGGTCTCCCAGACTTAGGTGCTACTTTTAGGCTTAAAATGTTTTGTGAATAACTCTTATTTTCAAAAATTAGGAGTCCTAAAGTTACGACTGACACACCCATTATTTTTAGGAGTTGCTCCTAAATTCGCCTGTTAGGAGCTACTTCTAGCCTTAAGATTCTTTGTGAATACGGGCCCTGATTCACCCTGCTCCAGAGTGGTGAGCGCATCAGGGTATAAAGGGAGGCGGATGAAATGATGCACCCATCATGCCTAATGTCTACCGAACAAGCCTGTGGAGGCAGTGGGGTTGATTCAGTTGGTCACGTCTAGGTTCAGCAACTTTACGTACCAAAAACATTAGGTCAGCTAACTACCTGAATATACTGAATGTCCAGGTTTTTTCCGTGAATTGATTTCATCTTCCCTGATGGTACCGGCATTCTCCAAAATGACAGTGCCCGGATTCATCAGGCTCAAATTGTGAAAGAGTGGTTCAGGGCACATGAGACACGAGTCCAGACCTCAACCCCATTAAGAATCTTTGGGATGTACTGGAGAATAGTTAATGCAGTGGCCAACTCTCCCATCATCAGTTCAAGGTCTTGGTGACAAATGAATGCAACTCTGGATGGAAATAAATGTTGTGATATCGCATGAGCTTATCAAAACAATGCCACGGTTAATGGGGGCCATGATCAAAACTAAAGTCGGTCCAACAAAATATTATTAGTGTGTGACAATTTTTTTGGCCTGGCAGTGTATAATGCATGAATTACAATACAAATAAAAGGAAATTCTAGAACAAATACTATAGGAAGTATATCTGCTTTATACTCGTACCCAGTTTTGTGCAAACCTCTTCAACATGCAACATGCAAAAGTTCACAGTATAGAGAATATATGTCATGGGATGATGGTAAAATATGCCAGCATATGTGATGTATAGAGCAGACATCCTTTGGGGGGCCTTATTGATGAGACCAGCTATGGATGAGAATAAAGAGCAGGGTTGTAATTCATCACTGGGGTCGCTGGACTGGAATTCTGGTCCTAAAAAGAAAAAAAGATGTCTCACATCAGAACATGTTAGGACTGCGTCTGTTCTAGAGAGTGAACAGTGATGTGATCAGGCTCAGATATACTGAGTGAACAGTGATGTAATTGGGCTCAGATATATACAGAGTGAACAGTGATGTTCAAAACAATAAAACAAAGAAAACCTTTTCTTTCAGTCATGGTTAGTGGCTGGGTGAAGTCATTTATCATCAAACAATTGTGTTTGCTCTTTTTAAATCATAATTGTGTGTGTGTGTAAAAAGTCAGTGAATTTCTGGCCTTCTGACAGACCCCTGCATGTTAAAAGGGGCAAATGCACAGTGTTAACAACTAGGGTATGTAAACTTCGGGATCTTAGGCACTGCTTTATAATTGAGACCTCTGAACAATTAAATTGAAGCTGTAGTAAAGAGTTGAAGTGCTAATAAGATTTATTTTTTTTAATATCGTTGGAGGCTCGTACAGTCGTGGTCAAAAGTTTACATCTACTCATGAAGAACAAGTATATCATGGCAGTCTTGAGTTCCAATGATTTCTACAGCTCTCACGTTTCTGTAATGAATGAGTGGGACACAAACTACTTTGTCACGAAAAAACATTCAGGAAGTTTGGTTCAACAACTGTTATTACTCCAACTATCAAGAAACCTGGTGCAGATCCGAATGATTTGAACAACTTTCGTCCCATCTCAAACTTGCCATTTATCCCCAAAATACTCAAAAGAACTGTTGCAGCTCAACTAACCACCCCTCTGTCTCACTACAACCTCTTTGAACAATTTCAGTCTGGCTCTTCGTCACTAGCGCTGAGACAGCCCTCGTGAAAATGACAAATGACCTCTTGATGGCATCTGACTCTGGTTTACTCTCCATCCTGGTACTCCTCGACCTCAGCGCAGCCTTCGACACCGTCTCTCATGACATCCTCCTGGATAGGCTTGCCTCCATTGGAATAACTGACATCCCTCTGGCTTGGCTGAAATCCTATCTCTGGTCGCACACAATTTGTCCAACTCAAGAACCTAAGATCCTGATCCTGCTCCTCTCCAGTCTCTAGTTGTGTTCCACAGGGCTCTGTCCTTGGCCCCCTCCTGTTAACTATTTACCATCTGCCCCTTGGGCACATTCTCAGGAAATTTCATGTCCAAGTCCACTGCTATGCTGACAATGCCCAGCTTTATATCTCCACCAAGTCTACTTCCACTCTACAACCCACAGTTCTATCCAACTGCCTACTTGAGATTAAATCATGGTTCTTACTCAACCTCCTCAAACTGAACAATGACAAAACCGAGGTCCTCCTCGTTGGTACCAGATCCACCATAGCAAAGCACAACCCCTTCTCTATGTCCATCGACAATTCCACTGTCCCACCATCACCCCAGGTAAGGGGCCTGGGTGTAGTCCTGGACAGCACCTTAACCTTCGAAGCCCACATTAATAATGTTACCCGGTCTGCATACTTCCATCTACGCATCATCAACCGCCTCCTTCCCTCACTCACACCAACCTGCACTGCTATTCTCGTAAACACTGGACTGGACTGCTGTAATTCCCTCCTCCATGGTCTTCCCTCGGAAATCACTCCATAAACTCCAACTGGCTCAGAATGCAGCTGCCCGTGTCATAACCAGAACTACCTCTACTGAACACATCACTCCAGCCCTGCAGCAATTCCATTGGCTCCCTATCAAATCCTGCATTGATTTCAAGATTCTACTCCTCACTTTTAAGATCCTTTATAATAGTGAAGATTGTGTCAGTATTGTTCGTAATAGTGACAAAAATTATCACGGTTAGCGGTATACCGCGGTATTTTTTAAATGTCTTCAAAATGTTGAAAAAACACTGATACACTGATAAATTTAAATAATTTCACCAAGATTTATATATATATATCAAAATATAAAACCTTAAACCTTAACAAAACACTGCAAAATCAACATTAAACTAGAACTGCAAGCAGTTACGAATGGGGGCCAAGCCCCCCCGCGCACTGCAGAGCCCACGGAAGTTGGCCCCAAAGGATTACGGGCTCTGGCCAAAAGTGAGAAGACAGGCCAACGTCTGAGCCGTGGTATTCGCTGTAATGGGAAGTTCAAAAGGCTGAATGTGTGCCGATTTGGATTTGTTGTACTAAATCACACCCACTTTATTCTTTAAAATGTGGAAGTTGAAGGCAAAAACACATTTACAACCGTTATAGTGCCACCTATCGGCCAATTTGCACCAAATTTGGCACAGAGCCTCTGGATGACTTCAGGAACAATTGACTTAAGTTGATGTTGAAAGCAGTTCGTTTGACCGAAATATGAAACAATGTGTTTTTTAGCTAACAAAAACGATTGTTTGGTTATAACTAGCAGATTTTTTGGAGTGCCAAAATTCTTTTGATAACTTTTTATCAAACACATCTGGAGATGTGCAAAGTTTCAGGCAGATGGCGCTTAAATTGTAGGAGGAGTTCGAAAAAGTAGGTTTTGCATATGTGGTGATTTAGCAAATGAAATGTGCAGCAGGAGTGGGTGTTTCCTATATCAGAAAACCCAGCTCTATTATGGATATAAGGTTTGCAAATGTGTTGTTTAAAATGCGGAAGTTACAGGCAAAAATGTGATTGCATCCGTTATAGCGCCACCTAGTGGAGCACATGTGCAATTTTTGGTATGGAAGAACTGTGTCCTATTCTTTATGTGCCATATACATTTCAAAGCTCTCAGCATAATAGTTTGGCTGAAATTAAAGGTCCCATATTGTACTGTTTTTCATCAATTTCACGCAGCTGTCAGAGGTCCAACAACTCTGTATTCGATATGTATTGCCCCAAACACATCCGTGGTCCTGAATTCCAGCTGTCTAAAAGTCGCTCTGCTGAGCTCTATTCAGAGCAGTCTGTTTCTGTGCCTGCACCTTTGAATGCTAATGAGCTCCATTTGTGAACGCCTACTTGGGGAGCCTTGCATGCTACTTCACTCTCAGGGAGAGGAGGCCCCTTATGCTAACGGTAGCATGCGCTAATGTTTATGGTGGATATAACACTGTGGCTCGCGGAGATTTTTTCGTTCAACCGAACCAGTTTGACCCAGAAGGAGAGGCTCCGGAAGAAGCACAGACTCTGCGGCTGCAGCAGGACGTTTCAGAATGGTTAGTGTGTCTGAATAATGTTAGTTTGTTTGTAGGTGTTGTTACAGTTACTATCATGTAGCTAATGGCTAACAGCTAGCGAAAACTGTGTTTGTTTCCAACACAGTCTCCAAACTCTCAGACACTGTTCGCATCGTCTCTGTCTCCAGTCTGCACATGTTTCCAGACTTATTACTGTGACAACCAAGCTCCCTCGTAATATTATTGACATTAAACTCGCTTCAAATGCCATTGCATAGCGGACCGAAGTGGAGCTAATTAGTTAGCCAGTTTCCAGCTGACTTCACCATACTCGTCATAACTGTAACTACTATCAAACCGTGGCGACACTTATCGGTGGCTCGGGTGCAGGTGCTGGGTCCGGTATGGTTGAGACTGATCCTTTTACGAGGGTCAGTGTCGAGGCAAAGCCAGCTTTGTACTGACCCTCGTGACTGAAGCCGTCCGATGTGAAGTGGTTAGCACACACATACAAGATAACACGAACCGCAGACGGCACGTTGTCTTTAAAAAATTAAACACAACCAGGTGTTGGCCTATGATAATGACTCCTTTCGTCACGTAACGAAAGGAGCAGAATCTGAACAGCCTGTAGGAGTGCCGCACAGAGACCATGCAGGAATCGCTTGTTTTCCTCATTCTGGGAGTCGGCAGGCTCAGGGAGAACCAGCTTATATATGTAGAGAGCAGAGAAAACGTGTTTTTTATGATATGGGACCTTTTAATGTTTGTTGTTTATCTTGTAAAAAGCCACGCTCACATTGACCAGTCATGACCACCTTCAAGATATGGTCTCAGGATTGGCCCTACATAATACCGACCAAATTTCGTCAAAATTGGTGTAGCCGTTCAAGAGATATAAACTTCCCATATTTTTAGCGCTCCCTAGTGGCCAACATTCGCCAAATTCGGCTCATCCTTTCCCAGTCTCATGGCAACCAAGGATCTCAAATGTGGTGTTAATAGCATGTAGTTTGACCGAGATATCAAACAGTTTACATTTTTATAGCTAGCTCCAGAAATGTGTTTGTTAATAATTTGCGCATTTTTGACCGAGCAAAATTCTTTTGATAACTTTCGATCAGGTCCAGGGTGTGTGTGTGTGTGTGTGTGTGTGTGTGTGTGTGTGTGTGTGTGTGTGTGTGTGTGTGTGTGTGTGTGTATAAATCTATCTATCTATCTAGAGAGATAGAGAGAGAGAGAGAGAGAGAGAGAGAGAGAGAGATAGAGAACGGTCCACATGTTCTCTGTGGGGTTCAAATCAGGACTTTGTGAAGGCCATTCCAAAACCTCAATTCTAACCTGATCAGCCATTCCTTTACCACAACTGATGTGTGTGTTTGGGATCATTGTTGTGTTGGAACACCCAACCCAAGAGCCAATCTTCTGCTGATGATTTTAGGTTTTACTGAAGAATTTGGAAATAATCCTCCCTCTTCATTATTCCATTTACTTTATTCAGAGCAGCAGATCCACTGGCAGCAAAACAGCCCCACAGTGTAATACTGCCATCACCATGCCTGACACTAGGTTTGGTGTTTCTGGGATTAAAGGCCTCACCTTCCCTCCTCCAAACCTGTTGCTGCTCATTGTGGCCAAACAACTCGGTTTTTTGTTTCATTTGACTACAGAGTTTTCCTCCAGAATGTTTTTTCTTTGTTCCTGTGATCAGCAGCAAACATCAGTGGAGCTTTAAGATGCCCAGTCTGGATCAAGAGCTTTTTTCTTACACTGCAGCCTCTCAGCTCATGTTTGATGTAAAACACACGCGATTGTGGACACTGTCACCTTCCTTCCAGCAGCTTCATTCATTGAAGACTTGCTTTTTGACATGGTATTTTGTTGACTCTGGACCATCCGGACTATGGAAGCAAATCTGGACCATAATCCAAATTAAAATTGTTTAACAGAGATGCTTTTTTATTTTCAGAATATAGCTAAAATTAAATTTAAAAGCTAAAATGAATGATAAATAATCCAAACTGCATTTTCATTTTATTCTTCAAAACTGCTCATTCTGTGACTTCATTAAAATTATAAAGAAAAGGACATTTAAGATTTAATTTTTAAAAGATCCTCTCACAAATAGTTACCGAAATGTAACATTTAAAAATTAAAATGCATTAGCATAAAGGCTTTTCATTTCAAGGTCATTGCTACATTGTTTGACTCATGAATAAAATTAACAATAGATCATTCAAACTTTTAAATTTCTTCTTTAGGTTGCACATTCTATGACACAACTAAAAAGAAAACAAAGAGGACATGGTAGTGAATTTGGGGCAGACTGCAGTCTCACAATCAGACCCATGAAACATACCATACTTTTACGGTAATTATTCCCGGTAATAAACTGAAGGTATCACAAAGGTATCCTTCCGGATTTCAAAGTAAAGGATGACGTGAGAAAAAAAAAAAAAAAAAAAAGTTTCCATAAGTAGTCCAAGATTCATATACTGCTGACCTTGCAACTTGCATGCAATATATTAAAGGAGCATTCCGGTGTAAGTTTAATCTATGGTCTAACACAGTGGTCCCCAACCAACGGGCTGCAGACCAGTACCGGTCCGTGGGTCGTTTGGTACCGGGCCGCAGAGAAAGAATAAATACGTTATTTTATTGCTGTTATATTGACGATCATAATCGGAAAGTTGTTTTATTTTGAAAACTGATTCTCTTTTAACAACATCCGTCTGTTCCTCTTGGCGCGCTTGACACGTACCTGTTGCAGTCACAGTCTGTTATACCCAAAGATGAGACGGAAGAAGAGGGAGATGGACAACTGTATTGAAGTTGGCTGTTAAAGTGGCGAACTGCAGCTGCGGGGATGGGGAGTGGACAACTGCTGTAATTTTCTTACCGCAGAATCACACACGCGCACCCACCGGTCCGTCAAAATATGCCAAGGTTGGGGACCACTGGTCTAATACACCATGACACCGAGTAAGACCCCCTTCGAGAGATCAAGTTTGCTCACAGCTAGCTTACGTAGTTTTAGCAACCTCAGAAAAAGACCGCACGATAATAATACATTGCAGTATATGCCTCCAACAAGAAACCGCCATCAAAATGCCACAAATAATGCTCAGAACAGCGCCAAACTTCAGCAACAGTGCAAATAGGGTCCAGCACATAGATCGAGGCATCAAACCTCCACTAGCTTAGCCGAATCGCTATTGTAAAGTGAACACAACTCACCACTCTCCTGACGCAGTGTGGGGAAGCCCTGCGAATCGATTACCGAGTGTGGTTAGAAATGCTCAATTCCGTTCTTTTCCCTGTCCGCTCTTGATAATTACTGTTTTAAACTGGTAGGTAAGACACATATGAACTTTGATTGCATTTCCATGGAGTAATAATCATACATTTTCATCCTTGAGCTGCGGAACTCTACTGCACTCAGTAATCAATTTGCAATAATCAATTTGCAGTGATCGATTCGCGGTAATCAATATATTTTTCTAACATATAGTCTTACCTAGTTCTATAGTCAAGTTCTAATTGGATAACAATATCACTGGAAATCAACACTTGACACATGTTTTTCTAAGGAAACATTGCTGTTTGTAGTAATTAATTTTTTATTATCAATAGGCATTTAACATATAATAATCCAATACACAATTATTGCGAAAGTTGTAACTTAAGTTATATAAATAAACCTTCTTTTTAGTCAAATCTGTGTACACAAACAACGTTCTCAATGCTTGTGTTCATGTATGGAGACCCTGGTGATACTGCGAGCAAAGTTTCATGTTGTGTCGAGCCTTCTTAGTGTTTTAAAAATATATTTTGATGTTAGTGTAAAAGTGCCCCAGCACTCCGTTGAAAATTAGCTTGCCCAAAAACGAAACTAGGTAGAAACTAGCTAGCTGAATTCATTATCGTCATTATGCTTTTACACGAAGGTTTTACTCATATTCAATCGCAAATAAAGCCTCGGTTGCATTTTGGCGAGAGTTTCACTTTAACGAGAATAATACGACTACAACAGGTCATGCATAATACCTTTTTTTTTGTTGCATGTCTGTCTCCTCGAAGCAGAAATACTTGCATGTTACACAAGTGCCACCTTTTTTTGTTACAAAGTCCAAGGTTGCTGCTGGATCAGAGGACACCAATTTTCTACACCAAAATCTAAAGTTTTACTTGGGGTTTCATGTGTTAATTGTTGGTAGACGTATATGCAGTCGCCTTGGGCCTGGAGCATGATTGCTAATCGCGTTGTTTCAAATCACGATTTCAATTTAAAATCAATTAATCCTTCAGCCCTAATTTTCAATTTCTTTGTACTTTTTCTTTATTAACATATAAAAACATTTGTGATTGCAGTTTCCTTTTTTGCCATTTTGTCACATTTTAATCATGGAATACTGTGTTTTAGACTAAACATGTTACTGAATCTTATCTACTGGATGATTGGGAATTTAAGAGATGTTTTGATTTGCGTTTGATGCACTACTAACACCCAGACACCTTATTGGTCAGTGTGCAAAACTTAATACATGCTTGGTTGTTTGTTGATTGTACCTTGATGATGTGTTTTTTTTTTTTTTTTTTTATCTTGAAATGGTTCACATGAATAGATTAATGAAAATCTAAACTTTCTAACTTTTGCTATTTGTTTGTAGTCTATGGTTGGATGCAGTGCTTAACAGGGTAATATATATTGTATATGCATGCAAGTTTGTCTTGACCATATAATGTAAAGCTTTATCAACACTGTATTTGTGAGGCTTATACCTTTTTTAGTTATTGTATATTAGATAGTGAGATAGCTTATAACACGGTACAGTATTAGTGCAAATATTAAATCATTTTCTGATTCAGAAACTTGCTTTCTGTATTTGGTGGCGAATGAGAAAACCAAAGGTTATCCATAAACAGCATTTACCCCTCACCCCCACTGCAGAGCAAGGTCCTGTAGAAAAAAAAGATGAGAGTGAGAACTTGTCATTCACCAGAATGTGGGACCTGAGGCAGGAACTGAGATAAAGGCTGTTTAGAGTAAAACTCATTTTATTTTGGAGAGGAAAAATTATTTTCTGTATCTGTGGTGCCCTTGGTTTTCTACCATCACACTTGAGCCATCTTTTCTCTTGGTCTCTCAATAGTCGCTGCCCCACCCTCCCACCACCATCTCCCACTCCACCCCCAACACACACACACACACACACACACACACACACACACACACACACACACACACACACACACACACACACACACTGCCTGCCTGCCTGCCTGCCTGCCTGCCTGGCTAATAGAGGGTGAAATGCAGGTGTGTGTGGGAAGTGGCTGCAATGCACATTGAAAGGTTATTTTGTTGGCCTCTGCCTAATTAGTGGCATAGTGGATGCACCCTGCTAAGCTTTAGTGCTTTATGTTCTTACCAGTCTGCTCTAATTTCCCCGTGTCTTTGATATCAGCCCCGAGATTGATGGTTTTCACATAAAGAGGAACACCAGACTACGATAGAAAACCCAGTGGAAACAATGCAGCCACCTTGAGTCACCACCCCCAACCCCCTGAGCCCCATGTCTTTGCATTTTCCACCCCAGGTCTGCAGATGGACAGAGGGACTTGATGGGAGCCATCTGTGAATTTTTTGTAAATTCATATATTGGCTTCCATTTAAGTGGAGTGAACATTATTGTTTCATTTTGAGAAAATAACCCATTAGGTCCAGACCTTTTGCTCTTTTGTCTGTCTTTACCATTGAGCTCC
This sequence comes from Diplodus sargus, assembly GCA_903131615.1. Lineage (NCBI taxonomy): Eukaryota > Metazoa > Chordata > Actinopteri > Spariformes > Sparidae > Diplodus > Diplodus sargus. Next base: position 72,722 of record CAEMYA010001061.1, read on the forward strand.
TGACTATTACCTGCCAGTTATGCCACGTCAGCTGTCTTTTGTTTTGCAGTGGACCCCCCCAGAGATCAAGTTTTCCAACCGCTAGCTCACGTAGTTTTAACAACCTCAGAAAAGACCGCACGATAACAATACACTGCAGTCTAGTGCTGGGCGGTATGACCAAAAATGTATATCATGGTATTTTTCAAAATTCCTAGGGTTTCATGGTATATGACGGTATTTTTATTTTATATTTTTCCATGCATAATCAGGTGTTCACAGTATTTTCTACTGGTTGAGAGAGAAATTACTAGCCCCTTTTAGATAGAAAAGGCGGCACATTTGCTGCAAGGTAAAGGCAGCACTCTATCTACAAGGGAGGTGTAATTTTCCTCTCTCAACCAGTTTCTCATTCCTTCTTCCCAAAAAGCGCCACTGAGGTAGGTGTAAACATGTGACATGACGTGAAGCACGAAGTTGGGTGTGAACAGTGACATACAACATATGCATCGGAAGAAATGTGGCGACACATGATAGATTTACTTAATTATAGACCCGTGGCCGATATTCACGCCTCCTCAGTTAAACACACGCTGATGTTAAATCCCTGCTTTTAAAGGAAACGTGCGGTGGACTGCCTCGCCCCCTCCATTAGCTGCCTCAAGCAACAGATAGCTAACAGGAAGCAGGTCGAATTTGTCTTCAAAATAAGAGCTTTATATTGCACCTCACTGAAGTTTAGAATGGGGTTCTTGGGGGGGGGGGGGGGCTTTTAATTTGAAAGTTGCGACCGCAAGTAGCTTGCCACTACAACAACAAGCTAACAGCTACAGAGACCGAGGAGACGCTGCATCTCCTGGATCTCAGCGGCTTTCCAGTTGCTCATCTTGACGTCCACGGATGAAGTGATGAACTGCAATGTCTATCCTATCCATCTTCACCGTAACATAACACCAGAGCACTACTGTTTAACCCCACTACGCCTGGCCGTCGCACCATGCCTGTTTAGAAGCACAACATTGAAAAGGGTCCGGTCTGAAACAGTGTCCTGCGGCACAGCGTTCCGAATGCTGTGTAATCAAATACAGCGGTATGGCGGTATATTAAAAATTCATATCATAACGAAAATATACACCGGTATTTGGTGTGAACCGGTATACCGCACAGCACTACTGCAGTCTATGCCTCCAACCAAGAAACAGCCATCAAAAAGCCACTCAGCAGACTGCTTCCCCTTGTATATCCCGTTTTGTGACTTGAGTTGAGCCCTAAGCCCTGCAGCTGCAGAGGGTGGTGTTTGCCGTTTATACAAAATTTACTAATATTTAGCAATATTGAGCGTGTCCAAATTGCACCAAATTTTACTCAGAATTTTCTGACTTTACACACATTTTTCTTTGGTCCCCAGCAACAAATTTATATGAAGTAAATCCAATGAACGGTTCTCAACATATGCGAGGAACATACGGCAAGTGAGATTGAGATTAGAGTGAGATGTCTTCTAAGTTCAAAGGTGTTTTGGTTCATCTGTTTGATATTGATGATGATTGATGATCTGTCATGTCTGTGCACTGTTCTGTGAGTCTGTCTTTATCAAGTACTTTGACAGCATTTCTAACAATATCATCAACATCTATCAACAGCAGTGTTCTTGGTAGCGTGTTTGATTTGTCTGCTGTGTTTTCTAGTATGTTCAGAAGTGCATCGTCCAGCAGTTATTATTGTTTAATAGTGAGGAAGGCCACAAACTATTTCCTCTAATCAACAGAACAAATCACATGCTTGTAATTGTACTCCCCATATGTGCACAAGTGAATTTCATGCATTTTTCCTGACATTTGCCTGCCTTTGACATTTAGGCCTGAAAGTGCATGAAAGATGTTTAAATCTCACCGTGAAAGGTCAGCTTGTGATTATTAACAGTTTTGGCTGTAAGAAGGTCTACTTATTCACATGTAGGCTTTCAGCTGCTCAAAGAAATGGGGGGGTTGTCAGTGTTACCAGTGTTATTTTCCTGTCCAGTGGCCTGTTGAATTAATTATGGAACTCTCTTCTCTTTTAGCCTACTCTACTGTGTCGGGTGTAAATGGACCCTTGGTGATCCTGGATAATGTAAAGGTGAGGATGCTAAGAAGTTCTATTTTTTATACAACTTCATGCCTTACAGCCATACCACTTTAAACATGTTAGATCTTTGAAGCCAAACAGTGTCTAGCCTGTTAGTAGTTCAATAAAAGACTGCCTCTGAAAATCAGACACTGTAAGCTTAGGCTATGGCTCAGGAGGTTGAGTGGGTCATCCACTAATCAGAGGGTCATTGGTTTGACCCCCGGACTTTGCAGTCTGTATTTGGCAGTGTCCTTGGGCATCATACTGAACCACAAATTTCTCCTGGTGGCTCTTTCATCATGTTGTCTATTATGGAAATGCTTTTTTTAAATGTTTAGATATTTTAAGGGATCACTCAACAAACTACCAGTCTGATGCAATAAATCACTGCTCATATTTCCAGATGTACCCTTTTATTAATCATACCAATGTAATATTTGTGTGGCTGTTGTGAAATCTCTTTGATCTAGTTCCCAAGATATGCTGAGATTGTCCACCTGACCCTGCCCGATGGCACCAAGAGGAGTGGGCAAGTCCTGGAGGTGATTGGAAGCAAAGCAGTTGTTCAGGTGAGAGAAGAAGAAGAATCCATAATTCTCCACCAACAGGCACTTATTGAGCCTATGGTTTGAGGGTCTTGCTGCTTTAAGCAAGTATTACTCAAATGTTTTACATTTTTAACGCTATGGTGCCTCAGTGAAATGATGATTTCTGCTGATGAATGCACACGTGTGATATCGCAGAAATTTGATTTTACTAGGTGACTTGCCACAAGTGGAGGCTCCTGACAAATTTCTCAGGGGGGACAACTGTTCTGATGATGACTAAGGTGACCCGTTCAGTGGGAAGATTAATATGCAGCAAGACAATTGCCCCATCTTGTTATTTTCTGGTCAACTTATATAGCAATACCAAATGTAACAGCTACAGGGAAAAGTTACATCCAGGAGTGTTCAACAAATACAATTATCTTGGCTCTAAAATTGAAGATCAACAGAGAGATAAACAGTGAATCAGTTTACCTTCAAATGTTTTTGAACATGGATGGATACGCTTGCTTTACCATTAATTACAAAGGGGACTACATATAAGTCAAAAACATTAAAATTATTTATTTACAGTTCTTTAAAGTATTTTTTTTATTACAGATACTTGACATAAATCCAAATAAATGGGTAGTGCATTCATATTGCTCAACATTGCACAAACAATACTCTGTATTTGCAGAAACAAACAGTAAATGGACAGATTACCATATCAGTAACAACATTTTAAAGATTTTGTGCAGCTTAATTATCTTTAAGTGCAAATGAAAGTGCACACGTTCAACTGTGAACTATAAATACAAATATAATCTCTGGCCAATTGTATAGATTTGCAAAAATGAACATGAACAAAAATAAACAAATGAACATACAACCTGAAAGCAGCATTTGAATGATCTGGTACAGTGTCAGATCACCACAGCAGCCCTTGAATTCTGGATTCTCATAGATGAGAGACAGTTCTGTACTGAGCTTTGCCTTGTTTAGCATGGGATATGCCCTCACAATGGCATTCAGAGCCTCAACAGGAAAGTATGGCAGTGCTCCTCAAACATCTCTACCAGGAGAACCTTTGTTTGGTGTGAGCCAGGATTGTGTTGCAGATCTCCCTTGACAGTTACTGAATGTACGGAATTGCATTATTTTGAAAAGTGTTTCTAATATTTTTTATATTAATGGAGTGGACAAAATATTAAGAACACCTGTCAATGTAATGCACTCTAATACTCCACAATCAGCCACTATGTCCTCAGTAATAAACAAAGTAGAATTAGCACCTTATTGGTATGAACAAAAACTGAAAATGTATAAATTACATTAATGTAGAGCAGAGTAGAATAGAATAGAATTACTTTATTGATCCCAGACTGGGAAATTATTTTGTCACAGCAGCAGTGGGTCCACAAAAAGAGAAAGAAAAACACACAGTACATAAACATAAATTGAAAGCAAGATATATATATATATATAATGTATATACACAGTGCAAACTATACCATAAACAATAATAATCTGTACAACTATACAAGAAATAAACAATTCCAATGAATGTGCAATAACAGAACCAAAATGTACATATGAGTGTGCAATAATAGAACCACATGTAATATAAATATATAATTGCAGATGTAAACATGATAAAAACAGAGTAAGAGCAGTAGAGAGATCTGAGATCTCTCTGTCAGGCAGAGGTGAGAGAGTTGTTGTATGAAGTGATGACTTGTGGCAGGAAAGAGTTCCTGTATCTGTTGTTACGACAGCGAAGCTGAAGCAGCCTTTTGGAGAAGGTGCTCTGCTGTCTGATTTAAACATTATTAACATAGATTTTATAGCAGAGCTGTAGAGATTGTATTAAGTTACGCATGTGTACCTAATAAAGTGAATGTATATCTTTATGAGGTTCAGTATTGGGAAGGATTCAACAATATTATTTTTATCTTACCTTATTGCCCGCACACTGCTTGTGAAGCTCTGGAGGGCATGCTTGATGAAGACTGCATCAATGTCCTTCTTGTGCAGTTGCTGGTGCAGCATGTCAATGTGAGGCATGATCTGATGAAACAGCTGCAGAAGAAACTGGAAGTCCTCATCCTGCAGCATCCTCAGGAAGCCAGATGCCTCCTTCACTGTGGTGCTGCCCAATGAACCCGATGTCCTAATGGATTCAAAACACTGCATGAGGTCATCAAGGTTCTCATGCACAGTTCCATCTTGTGGATGAAGGTCTTGGCAGCCTTCTTTCAAGCAATCTGGTCAAGTATGCTGGTGTGTTTTGGTGCCCGGGTAAAACAAGTGGCAATACCGCACAGGTCCAAAAAGAAAACTCTCACTGCTGGGATGTGAGAAGTGGCCTGCTGCATGATCAGATTGAGCAGCCCGCTCTCCCCTCATCACACTGGCTCCATCATATGCTTGCGCAATGAGTTTCTCTCTGTCACCCTATGCAAAAAGACCGTTCAGTCTGTCCAGAAGCACGCTAACAATCGACTTAGATGTTTACATCCATAATAGGCAGAAACTCAAAGAAACGCTCCTGCACCGCATGGTTTTAGTCGATGTATCTCAACACAAGCACCAGCTGCGTCTGTGTTGACACGTCGGTGGTCTCATCCGCTTGGATGGCAACAAATTTAACAGACTTCACCTCCTCCGTGATATGTCCCCTGATGACCGCTAGCATGCTTTCCAGGAGCTCATTCTGAAACTAAACCACGAAAAATTCCTGGACTGTTGGAGCCCTCACTTTTATCTTTGCCTCGCAAAGCTAGCTCAGAGCTCAAAACTTGACACAGTCGATGAGGCTGGCTAGGATGTGTCGATTCTTGCTCACCTGATCATTGTGACGACGAACCGCTAGCCTGTAGCTCATACCAGCTCTGCGAAAATCCCCGGTTATATGATTTCCTTCCCTTGGTATAATCTTGTTTGATGTTTAAATTTGGTCTGGGATGTCCTAATGTTTCGTTGCCAATTTATCTTTGTTACTTTGACGACTGAAAGGGACTTCTTTCAGTGAAATGATCAAGTTGCTCCATACACTTGCCATCCTAACCTTGAATGTGACTAGCGTGGTGCTACGCCGGCTGTGCTCTTGTTACATATGACGAAAGCATGTTAGGGCAAGCCTTCCCAGGTACCCATAGGGAATGCATTGTAATGACTGAAATTCGAAAAAAGATAAAGATTTTACATGAGAGTCTATTGGAGCCACCTGGGCGATTTCAACCTGACTGAGGTCACCCAATAGGGCCGTTACTTCATGGAGCACTGCCCTGCACTGATTGGACAGTGACATACAGAGCAGCTCAAACTGTCTAGAACTGTCACACTGTGGAAGCCCATGCTTGCCACTTTAAAAAGGGGGTATGGCATTATGATTGATAGCTGAGCCCTGCTTGTGATAGAGTCAGATGGGTGTACTGGCATTACCTTGATGCCATGGCTCCTCCACCTGATTGCTTCGGCTCTGAAATATGGCAGCATTTGTATTCAGAATATTTCTTGTTTGTACAGTCACCTGTTTTGATATATAGTTAATAGATCACACAAGTCAAAACAATCCTACACAGCTACCAATGGAATGCACTTCTACAAATGAAATGTTATCAGTTACCTGTTACCTAATCTAAATGTGCAAATTAAAAAATTCTGGGTATTTTTATGCAAAATGGATGTATAATTACATTTTGTGTGTGTGTGTGTCTGTGCATGAAATAGGGATGCACCAATCTGATATTCAGTATCAGTATCGATATTGGTCCAATATTGGCAAAATTCCCTGGATCCGTTATCTGAGAAGGAAAAATGTATAATCTGATTTATTTGGCTAAACGCTACCATAACTGCTTTAACTATGTGTGCCATGCTTTAAAGAGAGCAGCACGTGTCACGTGACTAGCTGGAGTGAGCTTGAGTCACATCCTCATCCGTTTTTCCACAGCACTTGTGGCTGCGCCAGGTCAAACTGATCCGCGCGGATTTGCTTTTCCATCACCAGTATAATTGTGCACTGTTTCAGGAATAAATAACGGGGGGATTTGTTGTGAAGAAGTTATAGGAAATTAAACTTGATAACTGACTTATCAAAGCCACTGTTAGCGATGATCCTTCGATAGCAAGGTGGGGAGTGGGACAAGTGCATCATTGGTTTAAGACACACCTTCAAGCAGGTAGACCAGTTGTGTTGGAAATAAAAAGCCCTGGCAGCGCTGAGTCAAACAGAGTACAGCCAGGCCGGCAGATGTAATAAAAAAACAACAGAAATGTGTGAGTTCATTTCGAAATGTTTGGAAAACGTTGATAATGTAAGTTTCTGACATCTGGAGCTCAGATGTCTGCCCAGTGTCTTTACTTAATCTAACGGGCATGAAAAAGTGGTATCGACCCCTCCCTAGTTTTAAATAGAAATATTATGTCACATTTTATAAATTAATGCCTACATTTGTTTTTGATATATTTTGGCGCATTTAATGCCATATTCATTTATTTTTTGACCCATTTTATATATTTGATTATTCATTATTTCTTTTAATTTGGCAGTTTCAGTCCTCCGTTGATGTGAGCATTTGTAAAACAGTTTTTCATGTGCTCAGACTGCTTTGTATTTCTGAGTGGACTGGTGAATTTTAAGTTTCCAAAATGACACACAAATCGTTGTATACCTGATAACATTTGTCTTTTGTAGATTATGTTGTACACATCTGTGGCTATTTGGAGACCAATTTCTTTCTATAGAAAAACTGTCTTGAGATTTGTTTTCTTAATAGTTTTTACATGTCTGTGTGTGTTCAGGTTTTTGAGGGAACATCTGGTATCGATGCCAAGAAGACAGCCTGCGAGTTTACTGGTGATATCCTGCGTACCCCAGTATCAGAGGACATGCTGGGTATTATGAACCACATTTTACATTACATATTTAATCCAAATTTAGTGATAATAATGCAGTTTAACACTGATGAAAAAAACAGTTTAATGAGTTTGTCTTTGTGACACAAAGATATATATGTATTTAAAGCATGTTAAATACTGTTTAGAGTTAAACTGCATTCTCCTCATTATTCTCATTTTACTTATGTTTTCAATAAACGGTGAAGGCAAAATGGCACTGAATCAAAACCTTTTTTCCGAATGTTTTTCAATGTCTTAATCAGTGTGATTATCTCAGTACAGCACAAGGTTGGATGTATTTGAATACCGGTAGAAAGTAAACCTGCTTTTGTTTTTGAAGTATCATTAATCACGTCCATGAATTTATAATTACTTGTACTTGTTACTTGTAGACTCGACAAGAGCCATTAGAGCCACTCTTATCTGTTTAGAGTCTCACACAAAACACAATTGATCAGATGTGGTTAGAAGTGTCATCTAATGAATTTTATCTGTTTCTTAGTAATTTTTTTTTTTTAAATTTAACTTTCAGGTTTACTATAAGTTACTTATTAAATGACAGACTTGATTCCTACTTGGCTGAAAGGAGAACATCTTCCTCTTTTAGGCCGTGTGTTCAATGGCTCTGGAAAACCCATCGACCGTGGGCCCAGTGTTCTGGCTGAGGACTACCTGGACATCATGGGTATGACCTCAGTAACCTGTCTTCCTCTAGTTTAAGGGTGATTTCGAGGCCACTTGGATTGAATGCTGCATTAAATAAGAAAATCTTGATGCTGATAGGAATATGCAATTTTAGACACATGACCATTCATTGAATATTGATTGGACCAGTTATTATTTAACAAAATATTAATTTAGTTAACGTCTTTCATAAAAATTGAGACTGTGTGTGTGTGTGTGTGTGTGTGTGTATATATATATATATATATATATATATATATATATATATATATATATATATATATATATATATATATGTATATGTATATATATATGTATATGTATATGTATATGTATATGTATATATATATGTATATGTATATATGTATATGTATATATATATATATATATGTATATATGTAACTTGTTACAACTGAAATTACTTTTTCTGTTAGAGAGAGCTTACAGGGATAGTTTGTGTTTTTTTAAGTGGGGTCATAAAGTACATATCTATAGTCGGTCTGTTCCCTACCGTACTCACCGATCAGCACAGCCTCAGTTTGGAGGAGCAGAGAGCCGCTCCAGCCCAGACGCTCAGCTTTGTACTGCAGTGAACGGGGTCCAGAGAAAAAGTGAAATTTAACCACCTAAAACAAGGCTCACTTCAAAAAATCTGTAACAGTTCAAGTGTACGTTGTATAGAAAAAATTCACACCGCTTCACATCGCCGTCACACCGGTCTTTCTTTTGGCACTACATGGTATCTATCAACTGCTCGTAGGGGATCGGTTAAATACAGCAAACAAGTTCAGTACATTGTACTGAATATGATTGTATGTGATGAATATTGATTTCTCTTCCCTGTTCTGTGTTTGTCAGGTCAGCCCATCAATCCTCAGTGCCGTATCTACCCAGAGGAGATGATCCAGACTGGCATCTCTGCCATCGATGGCATGAACAGCATTGCCAGAGGACAGAAAATCCCGATTTTTTCTGCTGCCGGGCTGCCCCACAATGAGGTAAGACCATCAACCTTGTAGTTTATCATAAACAGAAATTAAAATCCCTCCGATGCCCGATTACAAGAATCAGTAGATATTTTCTGAATGCAAAGACATTTGTATTTGCTGAATACTATAACACAAAAGAAGTAAAACTTTACAGTACATTATCTGGACGAACTGTACATGTTGGTGCCAATGGCCAAATCAGTTGGCCCACGTATTAACTGGACTTTAATCTTCACGATTCCTTGTACATAGTTGAATAATGACCGATTAAATGTCCAAATGAGAAATTTTCCTATATCTTTAGTTACTGCTGCTGAGGGCGCCCAGCCCTGGGGCCTCATGTATCAATGTTGCGTACGCACAAAAACGTGGCGTACGTCATTTTCCACGCCAACGTTCAGATGTATCAACAGTGAAATGACCGTGGAAACGTGCGGTGCGCCACGCCAGCTTCATGGCTGGTGTAGGCACGTTTCTACAGCTATTGTTTCTTTGGCGACACGTAGAGGTGATGCTGGGAAACTGTTAATTCTGTGAAAACGATTAGTCCTCAGAGTAACGTGCACATCAGAGACACATTAATTGACAATTAATACACACGTGTTTGCAATCATATGGATGGATATAAAAGCATTCGCAAAGTGATGAAAAAATGGCATTAACAATGGCAGCCTTGGCCTTGTTAGAAGACATCGCAAATGGTCATATCAGACGTGAGAGGGTGTTTAGCGAATGGGAAGATCTGCTGGCAAATGACGACAACTGGCTCATGAGTCGTTTTAGGTTGCCGAGGCCAGTGTTGCTGGAGCTGTGGCCAGGAGCCAGGGGTTGTCCGTGCGCAATTGCCATACAATGCTGTTGAACAGGCCAACATTAAAGCGCAATTTGCAGCAAGAGCCGGTTTCCCTGATGTAATCGGAGCTATTGACTGCACACATGTTGCTATAAAAGCGCCATAACAGGATGGATTTGTTTTTGTCAACAGGAAACATTTTCATTCAATTAATGTTGAAATAATATGTGATGCGCAAATGCAGCTCACCAACATCGTGACAAGGTGGCCTGGTTCAACACATGACTCACATGACATTCTTACCAATAGCATGGTTGGTAACAGGCTGCAGGCTGGCACGGTGCGCCATGGGTGGCTTCTCGGTCAGTAAATAATGTATCCGTTTAATTGCGCCCCGAATGTAAACCAACACAATGCCCATTTGGGCGCGTGCACTCAAATATGTGTATGTTTTTCCCTGGTGAAAATAGAGCGGCAGAGCTATCTAACAAACCATTATTGTATAAGTTGGAAATGTCACACTGCAGTGGCCACGGCGCACTTCTGCAGTCATTAATATAAGTATGATCAGTCTTGTCAATCCTTGTAATGAAGTTGTTTTGTCCTTCAGTTTCTTTCCCACGAACGGTAGCGCTTATATATTATTATTATTATTATTATTATTATTATTATTATAATATATTTCTTTAAAAAAAAAAAGCAATAGTGATTCAATCAAGTGGTGCACGAATAAAGGAAACTAAACCTATTTCACATGTTGTATTCCTCAGTCACGGTGTGCCGAAATCCTCCGCTTCACCTCCATGTCGGACCATTTAAAAAAAAAAATTATTTCAGTGAGTGTGCGCTGGTCTGACCCCACAGCGTTCACTGCCTCACACACACGCTCCCACTCACATTTCTTTTTTTGGGTGTTTATCCCTGACGAGAGGCTACCAAATAATACAGATTTTCGCGTCTCGACTTCATTTAGTAGAGTTTCGAGCTCAAACTCGGTGAAGTTGCGCTTCTTCCCTTTACTCATGGTGTGAATCTGATGATGCAGAGAGGGGAATCCCCGGTGCAGGCCCTATTTAAATTAATTTGCATATTTAAATGGGGGCGTGGACAGGGACAAAGGAAAAGTGCTTGGATCCATGCGTACGCACACTTTGATACATCTGATTTTTTTTGTGCGTACGACAGTTTCTGGATTCTAGCGTACGCCATGTTTCTGTAGGAAATCCACGCAAGTCTTAGTACATGAGGCCCCTGGTATCTCCACTGCACCTCAATGCTCCGACGGGTTGGGCCAGAGATATACTTGCTGCTGAACCGCATTTTTGTGTAGACAAATGGCTGCTTAGTGAATGTCTTTGTTCACATTCTACACAATGTGTGTTACCAGAGGATACCACTTCATGCAGACATTGGCTTGTTGTCCCTGCTGCCGCTGACGTGTTTACTGACTCCTCTTGACTGTGTCCCATCCACATACTAGTCAGTGTTTCCCCAAGAATTTTTTTCAGGCCCGGTGGTACCCACCGAAAAAACCCTAAACAGACGAGACGCGTAGGATGGTGTATTGGTGCAGTTGGATTAAGTCAGGTGGCACAGCAAGCAGTCTGCAATTCTGCAATTATTATATATATGCTGAATGATATCACTTAAATGAAATCATTAGGCTTAATCTAACCTTTAATCAAAGTTGCATGGGCCTGAAAGGCTGCAGCGTGGTGGTCTGAACCCATATGAGCATCAAGCACATCTTTTCTGTACATTGTAGAAGGGATGTCAATGAAAACCCCCTGGGATGGTCCTCTTTTAAACGGGCTGCTTATGCTGATGGCATAAGCGACAAAACATCCCTACACATAAGTGAGATTCAGTTATAAATATTTGTTTTTAACAAACACATGTTTTTTATTCATTTTATTATAACATAGTTACATACATTTGACAAGGCCTGGGAAAACTAGCCTATTGTCTGTTATTTTCATCATTATTGCTTACCAAAAAAAAAAAAAAGACAGAGAGAAGCTCTTCAATCAGAACAAAGATATAAGCTAAACAACAAATTGTAAAATTACCATGGGGAGTGTGGTAACAACCAAGGGCTGTAGTTAAGATTATTAAGCCATTCGGGATCCCAGCCAGATGTTCTGTGTTTAGCTGTATTTTTATTTTTTTTTGCTGGGTCAACGTTACCAGTCGTTCCGGGCCCACGGTCACCCATCGGACGGGGGTCGGCAGTCGGTCCGTAACGGTCCTCGAGCAGCCCCCCTCTCCACTATCACCTGCGATATTTTTTCTTTTCTTCGGCGGCGCCATAGTTGGTTAGCTAACAAACCTTAAACATCCCAGAATATGTGCCCGCGCTCTCAGCAGCGGTACTCGCATCGTTACTAGGCAACGAAGCAGGTTGACTCGCGTTGCGCTGCACAGAGGCGCTCCTAATGTAAATGATTATTGATTTATGAATGAATTGATAGGTGGCTTATTTCTGGCATGTTGATTTTTTTTGACCTGGCGGCAGGTCTCCTTGGCCTGGAGACTGCTAGTGCTACACACATTCATATGAATGATAGGAGTGCTACACCACTCCTATCATTCATATGCATATTGAATTTTGCGTATGTATAGCATTAATTTCTGAGGATGGGCACACTTGATGCTCAAAACTGATGCAGGATACTCGAGCCAGCCCTCAAGTGTACCCAAACTTGTTGGTAAAAACAAATATATCTTCGGCCTTAGAGTTTATGACTTGTATGTTACAGAAGCTGTACACTGAAATATTTACTTAAGAATTTTTATAAAGTTATAAAAAAAAAAAGAAAAACTTAGTAATTGACAGTGAAAGGACAATAAGCTCATCTCATTGACAGTTCTGCACAGCGAAGAGGTAATTAAAAAATATATTAAACTAAATCACATCTGCCTAGCTGAGGCATTGAAAAAGACTTTTAAACTTTAAACATAATGTTCTCCATTTGTGTGCCTTATTTTTAAGATTAAATTTTCATAACATCAATGTATCGTTTAAACATTTTTGGGGGATTCATTTGCAGTAATAGATATTTTAGTTTGTATTTATTTGCCCATCCTAAAATCATGTTACTTTGTGTCTAAAAGAAGTCTTCCAACTCAATACATTAGTGGTAGTCATTGTTCATAATTTTCATAATCATAATTTTTACACCAACATTTGCATGTCAATGGTGCATAAGGGTCTTAAAGTTGTGACAACTAGTAAAAATGCTTCTATTTTGTAATTGTTTGAATGTAATACTATTTTTTATTTTTATTTTAAAGAATTATATCAGCCTAACAATTTGAGTGAAAAGTTCAATCCTTAGAAAAATGTCCATGCATTTCAGAATATCTTTGGCTAGTCCCCCTTATTTAATGACAGCATGGACTCCGCAAGTTATTTCATTTTATCCTAGTGTGATTTGACAGTGTTCCACAAAGCTTCTTTTGATGTGACAGAAGGCTTGGCTTTCTCGGTCTGTGAAGTGCCTCCAGTAACGTTCAATGGGGTTGAGGTCAGGGACTGTTGTGGAAGCACTGCTTGAACAGAGATAGATGGAGAAGGGGGAAAGTATTTATTATCATATAGGAAATACATACTATGATATTTAAATCCTTACCTTCATAGTGCACTGGAAAAGGGGCAAAAATCCACCTGGGTGTCAAGTACCACCGAGTGCTCAGTACCAAGTACTACCAATCAGAACAGTAACCAATAAATACCCTTTCCCATTGGAGACAAAAGCCGATGTGACTTTTTATTGGGTGCGAGTGGGTTTTTGATCCAGTGAGAAAGGGGCGTTTTGTGGGTTATAAATCATTTGAAATAAATCAAACTGAACCCCACTGTGAAGTGTGAGGTCTCATCTCTGCTTGAGGCTAGCAGCTCAAGGCTAGTTTCAGGAATAACTACGAAGATACGTTCATTGCCAGTTTCCAAATGCTTAAGAAATGTCTAAGTGGGCATGTGTGTTTAGTGTTTATTTCTGCGGTTTTGCAGTTCACTGTGGAAATTTTAGATATGGATGAGTCAGGTTAGGATATGTCAGCTGACACTCAGCAGTTGAGTTCTGCTTTCTTTTAGGGGTTTTTCATGCCTCACAATGGGAATTCATGACTCATTTGTCATCAATGAACATGAAAAGAGCCTTACAACCCAGAACCCAAAAATGTTGGGAATACTTTAAGGATTTAATAAAACATCCATCTCAACAGTAGCTGCAAGCATGAATGTATTTGCAATTCTAGAACTTTTTACACAGAGGAGCCATAAGCAGCATCCCCTTAGTCCTCCCCCCCAGGTTGGGGGCTTAGGAAAGGCTTGGGTGGTTGGCCTATATCCACAGATTTTGGGAATGGCTCCTTTGCTTGATGCCCCGTGAAATGCCCACAGCAATAGGTTGATATTGACGTTTGACTATAGCTTATAGGCTTGTATTAACATTGTATAGCCAGAGCTATGTAGTTTTGAGCACTAGACTAATCACCAGGTAGTGAAGCCACAGCTTAATGTTGTATTTTTTTCTACTAGAACTGTCAACATAAGCGAAATTTTGATTTATAAATTAAAGTAAAAATAGTTGCTCTCTCTAATGCCCCTTGACCTGCAGCTTTGTAAACATAGTGGAGGCAGGTGACTAGACCCCCACTCCAGCCAGAGTTTCTAACAGGCTGGCCAAGCAGGATGCTTGATGCCTGTGCGTGGCAGCTGCGTTGCTGACCTGCAATTGCTGCTCACTTGCATGTTTGTGTTTCACATAGGCTTCAGCTCTGCTCCTGTCTACCCGATCTGTTTCATGGATTGTGCCTTTGATAATTGTCAATAAATATGATGATTTGATTTTCCTTTACCCCTGTTAAACAAGCAAGACAGTGGGAAGGAGAAACGGAGTAAGGGAGAGAATGAAATATAGAAGGTGCATAGAAAACATAACACAACTGCCCTTTGTCCATGTTAACAGGTTAAGAGAATACACACAACAGGTGCTGAAATGAAAATCAAAAGGTAACGCCATGCAACAGTACTTCACACGCATCCAGTGTGTCCACCGACCTCTTCAGAAATGTAACTGCACGTCACAGCGACACGGCCCTCAATGAAAGGGATTGGTCCGCTTGGAAGCTTCAAATGTTCTGGTTTCTCCTCAGGTGCTTAGCGACATTGCTAATAAAGAGGATTGTGACCTGTAGTGTCTGCAGTAAACACACTACAATCATTGGCTGTTGCAGTCCTTCCTGACCAGCTGGCTGCTGCTCTTCTTGGATTATACTCCTCCTCTTGAGCCTCTCTCTGCTGCTAGAGAGTCTTTGAGCAAGGGAGAGTGAACAGACCAGATGTCTGAAGGGCAGTCTGCCCCTCAACGTGCAGCTCCGTGGCAAACCCTTGCTTGGTGAAACCAAATAATTCAAGCTGGGCTTGTATGTAGGGAAACCTTCCCTACAGACTATTTGCCTGTCTACTCTGTCTAACCCAGAGACACAGCTGTGAGCGGAATGAGTCGGTGTGTTTTAAAGGGGAAAGTACAGCTGGCAATCCGCTCACCACTGCCAGCACACAAATATAAATGCTCGCTACAGTTTAGGTAATGTGGGTAGGTAATGGTGTCAGCTCTGCGTAGAGCCTCCATACATCAGCTTGTGTTATAAAACCAAAAGCCAAGCTTGATGGATGACATAAAAGTCCCAGATTCTACTGTAGTCCATTCCATTTTAGAGTTAAGTTTCTGCTTACTAAAAGTAGTTAACCTAAATTATTTGTCAAAGAAATTGTAAAACATTGACAAGAAGGTTGAGAGAAAAGCCAAACACACTGGAATGGGGCTTCAAAAAACACCCAGTTGGAACCGTTGACAGGAGCAAGATTTGGTGCAATCTATACATCAAGGAAGTTCTGTACCATTGGAGTTAGTGTTGTTCTGATTGTTGTGCTCTGCTGCCCCTGGCAACTAGTGTTTTTAGAGCAGTGAAGAAGAAGCTGATCTCACGTGAGTCAGATGGAGCTAACAACATGTCAGTTATTTCGCAGTATTTTACCCTGGATAACCCCACCAGGAAAATGGCGATGTGTTCAGTATGCAAGTCTGTAATTTGGAGGGGTAGCATGAGTGTTACCCATTTCAACACCAACAACTATATAAAGCATTTATAGACACTCACGCAAAATAGCACGACAAAATTGCTCTCCCCACACTGAGGGAACAGATTACATGTAGGCTGAAAGACGTACTGGCAGTCAGCTTTACTACTGACATTTGGACATTTGCCCATGTCTTTGCTGAGTCTGCACACTGGGTGGACACAGTATATCCGTCAGCATTTGCCCTTCAAAGTGTGGTGCTGCAAGCAAACGATTTCCATAAGAAAGTTTTAATGGAATTATTTAGTCTGGATTTATTTCAGTTGCTGTTGCACTACTATATTAAACTGTTTGTCTAAAAACTGGTAAAGTGCAGCCACTTTTTGAATAGAATTGTTACTTATTCCTAGATTTCTTTATTTGTTCTTTTTTTGGTCATGACTGACTGTCAGAATAGATAGTAAAATAATCTTGTATGGTTTCGTATCTCTGCAAGATTTTACCTGACTCAGGCCATACAATAATGATGGCAGTCATATCACATCCATACAGGGTTAGTATACATTTTTTCTTTTTCTTTTTCTTTTTCTCTCGGTCTGATATCAGATTGATACTCGGTATCAGCCAATACCCAAAACCCAGGTATCAATATCTGGAAAGTAAAAATGGTATCAGAACGTCTCTAATCAAAGTACTTCAAGCTTGAAATACCACCTTCTTTTAAAGTTTAGAATGTCCATTTATTCACTGATTCACTCATCTACCAGAAGACTTTTGCACTGAAAATGTTTTAAATGCTTATGGCAAATATTGACATATGTGATCAATCAATAATTCACGGGCTTGTTGTTATTTGGTACATTTAATTGTTTGACAGCCCTATTTTCTACATTTTTTTACATTTTCCAGTTTTTAATAGATTTTAATCCACATGCCATCTTTTGATGTGAATTCTTCACAATGTCCTTTTTGTGAAAATGAAAACTGAGACAAAATGAGCATTTCCACTAATTGAATCATATTCCAATCTTAATCTGACAAAGTAATCGCAATGTGATATTTTTCAACATATTTTGTGGCGTTATTGTACATGCCTGAATGCCTCATGATGGAAAATCAAATAAAGTACAATATTTCACAGAGGTTCAATGGTAAGTGCTGAGGTTACAGCTAATTGAGAACTTGCCAAATTTTACATTTGCAAAATTTAAATACACACATGAAAATCCCTCTGCAGGAAACCCAAGCATTCAATGTCTGTCCATGTGCTTGGTACTTCATCTTTAAAGAAAGCAAATCTCCAACCAAATTCATTGTGCTCACATAGCATTCACTGAATGCTGGCTTTCCTCATGTCTATTTTAATCATTGTGACAGACTGCTGAGCAGCACACACAATTTTATTGTAGATGAAATCAAAAGGATCAGGTCATATTAAAGAAGGCGACTGATCTGTTTCCAACTAGATGGAGGCTTCTTTCATAATACGCTAGTTTAAGTAGGACAACTTTGGAAATGATCCGAAGGCAAACATTTTTAATTTCATTCATTCATTAAAATAAAATAAACAATGGATACAAAGAAAACACCATTGTGTTTGACCAAACAGCATCGATTGATTCAATCTGTTGGAAGTAATCCTGCACAATTGAGTTTTCTTGAGTGACAGCCATTGGCTGTTTTTGATGCTCCTCAGTTTAAAAAAAAAATAAAAAATTTAGAAACCGTTGTTGGCCCATGTATTCTTCTTTTAACTCCTACAGTCTTTTACATGTCAATGCTCAGGGGCCAAATGTAATGCTATTACTGACTGACAATGGCAACCCAGTGTCAGACAGTATTACTTTTGTGTCTTGATATCCACTAAAACCATATTTTTAAATTGTTATGGCTGCCAAAAATATAGCAGCTTGACACAGGGCAATGCTTAACATCTGGTGTGAATTTGATTAATTTTAGACACCATCAAATGCAAGTGTTACAAATGCTAGTCACAATTAAAGATGCAAAAATGAACTAGTCAGGTCAATACATGCCAGCTCACCTAAAATTCAGGACACCTGACACTTTGCCTGCCTCTCATATTGTTAATCTGGCAGAGATGGGCAATTGATGCATGAGACACGCTTCTCACCCGCGTGTCATGCGTGGCTGCTGCATCCTGTGATCTGGAGATTCAGAGTTTTGTTTTTTTGCGTGCATTTCTTGCAAAAAACAACAACAAAGGCCTGTAGACAGTGCCACACAGCTTATGTGAACACAAAAACACGAGTGAGCTGCAGCAGCTCTGTAACGCAGCTGCAATGCAGAACACAGGCATCCAGTGTGCCTAGCCACTAAGACTGTGTGCATAAAAAGGCTTATTTCTTTCAGATTTTGGAGCAAATGTCTTAACATCCATGTTAGTGAGCACTTCACTTTGGCCAAGATAATCCATCCATCTGACAGGTGTGGCATATAAAGATTTCAATTTAGTAGTGTATTCCAAAAGGGACAATGTAAAACAGATGTATTGCACCAGTTGTAACACAATGCTGTTTTCTGTCTGGTGTACCTGAGCATGTACACAATGCGCATATAACTGTATAAAAAGTGTTTGTGGATATTCACGCTGAGGGACAGAAGACCTTAATGACGAGATTGTCACAACCATTTTTTTAAATGGCATATATGTATTCTAATATTTGTAGGATGGCTGTCCGATATTGCTGTAATCGATGAGGGAGTTTGAGCAGTTTTTGTCGGGCAGTGTTTAATATAGCTGTTGGACAAAACTGGGGCTAAACCATCTTACACAGTAAACAAACATTGCTCCCAAACAAAAACAAGTTCACAGCTCAATTAGTTGTATTTTCAATAATATTTTCACGGCTATGAGTTTGTTTTTTGTCCAGTACTTGGAGAGCTTATTTAAAGTGGTTGTATTGTTGTTATATAGGCCTGTGACCAGGAGGAGGCACAATAAGATAGATACAATAAAATCATAGAGTGCATATACTTCATAGCTGCACCTCTTTTAAAGTAATTGTGAACTATTTTGATTTGATATACTTGCATGTTTTTTTAAATTTCAGGATTGAATCAATGATCAAACCTAAATACTTAAAATGAAACGGTTGACAACTTCAAGCTTGGATTTTGTTTTTGTTTTTTTGACTTTGACCTGACTTAAATTATCCTACCAATTCAAGTCAGGGGTTGGACTTTAATCAGACGGGGCTAAAGTGGTTCCATAGAGCTCAATCCAAGCTCACACAGCCAGATTAATTCAACACAGGTTCCACTAGTCAAGATAATTGCATGTGCACTCTGCTCAGAAGCAGTCCATGAGGTCAAACACAGATCACACGATCCACCGTGGCAAACTGCAGCGTTACAGAGCAAACATTAATGTTCCCAGCCATGGAGCAGTGCTTCCTTTTGGAAACATACAAATCATTTAATCATCTACTCACAAAAAAGGCAATACAGCTGCCAAAAATAAGATCAAAGTCAGGAAAGGCTGAGCGAATTAATGTGTAAGTAGGAACTAACTAATGGGATTGTATTCTTAGGGCAACTCAGTTACTCAATTGGTGGAGTTTGAGCCTGTGTACTGAGACTGAGCTTTCAGCAGGGACATGGGTGCCAATCCAACTCTGCCACCCTTTTCCAAGTGGGGGGAAAAGAATGAGTCGACTGGGGATATTTGAAAGTCCTATTCAACTATCATCATTCCAGTTCAGGAAATGCTTTCATTTTGAGAATGTTTATTTCCGCTATTAGTGACAACTATATTGATGCCCATCAATCTAAAGAATTCAAAATTTGTACATAATTTGTCTATACTTGGACTCTACAATATTTTCAAGACCCGGCACAATTTGAATGCCCAAGTTATTCAAGGCAACTGTCAACAATTTTCAATTGATCAGTTATTTCAGGCAGTTTCATCCTTTTTACATGATTTAAGAACATAATTGATTAATTTTATTGTTCCAAACATCTTCAGTCATTGACTCAGACCTGAACTTCAGCAGCCACATTAAGACAATTACAAAGTCTACTGTCACCGTAGGAAATATCCAGGATAATAGGACTTGTGTCTCTGCCGGATTTGGAAAAAACGTATCCATGCATTTATCTTCAGCAGACTCGACTTCTGTAACACTTCACAGGGCTCTCTCAAATCCATCAGACAGCTGCAGCTGATTCAGAACGCTGCTGCTCGAGACCTAACAAGAACCAAAAAATGTTGATCACATCACTCCAGTTCTTAGATCTTTTCACTGGCTAACTGTCAGTCAAAGAATAGAGTTCAACATCCTGCTGTTGGTTTATAAAGCACTGAATGGTTTAGGGCTAAAATATATTTTTGATCTGCTGCTATGTTATGAAACATCCAGACCTCTGAGGTTGTCAGGTTCAGGTGTGCTTTCAGTCCCTGGACTCAGAACTAAACATGAAGAAGCAGCGTTCATTATTATGAACCACAGATCTGGAACAAACTCCCAGGAAACTGCAGGTCTGTGCCAACTCTTTTAAATCAAGGCTGAAGACCTTTCTGTTTGGCGCTCCCTTTCAACTGAAGACATTTCAAGGCTTTGAACTGCACTGTGATTTTAATTTTGTAGTCTTAAGTCTATTCTATTTTAGCGAGTTTTCCCATTTCTTAACTTGTTTTAATGTTTTGCCTGTCTTCCTACTTGTTTATAATGTCTTTTAAATGTATTTTTTTTAATGTTTTTTAATGTATTTTTATACCCCTGTAAAGGACTTTGAGTTACATTGTGTCTGAATTGTGCTATAAAGATGAATTTGCCTCGCCTAATCAGATGTTAAAGGGCAGGGATCGATTTTCCCAGGCAAACACTCCCCATGTCTACACCCTCTTTTATATAGTCAGTATTTCTGCAAATGGTTCTATATACAGCAGCCTTATCCATTTGCAAAAGTTCCCAACTTGGCCAAAGCATGCAAGAATTTCAAAAAGGTAGGGCCATTCGACTGTGTCGAAGGCATATTCAGCATCTACTGACAGTAATGCAGTATGTGGCTCTGATTTTTTATTATAAAGGATATTCAAAAGCCTTTTGACATTATGTAAGCCTTGTCTGCCCCTGATAAAACCATTCTGATCTTTCTCTATTTTTTTTTATTTATCAACCTTCAACCTTTCTAGCTAAAATCTAACACTTGTACACCTGCATTACGAAGACTAATTGTTAGAGGTTACAGGTTTTGGAAGCAAAGTAAGTGAGGCTCCTTTCAAGGAGAAAGGTAGGATTCCCTTCTGAAAGGATTCTTTAAACATTTCTAAAAGTGTTTTTTACAATATAGTTTGGCTGTTCCAACTTGCGAGAATTTTATCACGGCAGTATCATTTAAGAAGCTTCATCTCTGTGTTTACATGGGATGGGATTAATGAGGTCAGATGTTTCCAAGCAAAAACTAATTTAAATGGAGTGGCTGCTTGGCATGCACAAAAGGAAGTTACGTCTGTCCTGGCTTCCTTCATTTGCATTTTCCGTCATCTTGTTTGATTAAGTCAATATTTTGAACGTCCTACTGTCTAGGCATACCATGATGTTAACTTATTTGTAGGGTTAGTTTTTATCAAAAACAAATTCTGCAGCAGTTGGTCTGCACTACGAAGCAGGAGTTGTGCTTAACTTTGGGATGAAACCTGGTTTCTGCTCCAAAACATGTTTTGTTTGAGATAGCAGATCAATATATATAAAAGTCCTGTCTTTTGACCAATCTATTACTACGAAAATGGCACCATTCACATGAGAGGCTGTGGAAGTCGGGCATAGATCATGAGGTGTTCTCCTATGTGGGACGGCTTCCTCCTTTCCTCATCCATTTTTTTTTTCCTATTGGCTATAAGTCTTTTTGTTGTTATACCGACATCACCTTACAACAGAGACAGATGAAGCACTAAAGCCTTGTGCCACACGCACAGTGATTTTTTGTTGTTGTCAGCTGTCCTGTTTGCATTTGTCAGCTGTAACTGTGTGTTTGCAGCCTGGATTATGTGTTTTTAACTTCTATCTGACGAATAGTTTGCTCCTCTATATAAAATATGACACTCCGCTGCCAGTAGACTTGTCTGTGTTTGTGATTGGTCAGATTCTGTAAACACTTTTATGTGAACATGCACATGGTTGTGGAATGTGGAAAACCTGGGTTTACATATTGAGCTGATAACCAGCTGTGTGACCGCATAACTTTATTGTGACTGTTAGAGTTAGTGAAGCAAATGTAACAGAAATCGATTCTCACTTTGTTAAAGTCGCTCATAGTACAGATTTATTTCAGGTTCAGTTCAGAAGCTGCCATCGCTGGTAAGTGGAGAAACATATGTCACTATGCATTTAGTTATGTTATCAATTATGTTATTTACGTGAGGCAAGTTTTACCTTGAAAAAGTTTAAACTACCCCCCTGCACCCTACTGGAATTTAATTTGGTTTGGGCCTTTTTATTCTGATCAAGGAACTTATATGGAGCATTTTTTTCTGTTTGGGCTCTGTGTTAACTCAACCACAGATGGAAATGGCTACCATGCAAGGTACTGACATGATTATCAGGCATGATACAGCACGTCCTATTCAAAGTGTCCCATGATATTTGTACTCACATCCACACACAAATAGAACAGCATCTGGAGCAATTTGGGGTTCTGTATCAAGCTGAAGGACAAATTGACATGCAGCTGTAGTCAGGGATCAAAGCATTTACCCACTGGACAACCATGCTACCTCCTGAGCTACAGCTTATAATGTGTCATGCTTTTATGTTATCTTGCTCCCAGATTGCTGCCCAGATCTGTCGCCAGGCTGGCCTGGTGCAGAAGTCCAAGGATGTGATGGACTACAGTGCTGAGAACTTTGCCATTGTCTTTGCAGCCATGGGGGTAAGGAAGTTAACTGCTGTGTTCAGCTGACACCTTTTCAACCCCGCCATCCCCACTCCCATCTCCCAATTGTGACTCTAATACCACTATTAACCGAAGCCCTGACATGTGTGATGTGTTTTTTATTCACCAGGTGATTTAAACTTAATCCCCTCTTGTTACTTCTGCCTCTTTGAGCATGTCCCCCAATCATGTGGACAGGTTACTAATTCAACAGGCCCTTTAACACTGCTGGCCAAGCAGTATCAGCTTTTCTCCTCTTCAGCGGCACCTACTGTCTATTGAAATGCCTTGATTGTGACTGGTTGACACTCTCCAAACACACTCACACACACACACCACATGCATACATCTATCTATTGAGCTATGAGCTCTGTTAAATGACGCCAGATTGATTTAATTGCTTCACCGAAAAAGATGTAGTGCCAGACCAGTCACTAGTAGGAGCTCAACTGCTCATGAATGTCCCCCAGGGAGGCACACATCAGTTTGGAAACCTTTGCTGTAACAGATACATTTAGCTAGTGATGTTATATATTTGATGTGTTGAAAGTGTTTGATATGAGCTTTTGTCAGAATTAACTTGTAACATCTGTCTTTCAGGTCAACATGGAAACTGCCCGTTTCTTCAAGTCTGATTTTGAAGAGAATGGCTCTATGGACAACGTCTGCCTTTTCCTGAACCTAGCCAATGACCCCACGTAAGATTCAGTCAGAAATTAACTAATCAAGTAAAACCAGTACCGGCAAATCCAAGTTCCTATATGTTTTGCTAAGTTTTTTATTCTGCTTTATATTCTCAATTTTCAGGGGTAAAAACATCAAGTTGTTACTTGCAACCTAGAATATCTTTTTTTTCTGTGACAAACAGCATCGAACGCATCATCACCCCTAGACTGGCACTGACTTCAGCAGAATACTTGGCCTACCAGTGTGAGAAGCACGTCCTGGTAATCCTGACGGACATGAGCTCCTACGCTGAGGCACTGAGAGAGGTATGACATATTGTTTAAACAGTTTAAATTCTCACAATAATGATCTGCCACATTTGCGATGATCTGAGCATGAGTGGAAATGGCTGAATGTGTCAGCTGTACAAAACTTATTTCACTTGTGTGTATAAATAGTGCAGTTAATTTACAGTTTAAGGGAAATTAATGTAAGAAGGCCCCAACTTTGACTATTATCAGTATTAAAGTGGACACTTGGTAAGCAGTGAGTGCTTTTTTTTTTTTTGTCCATGCACTCGCCTGCCTGTCCATCAATCCATCACCTTGAAGGAGTTCCTTCAAATTTGGCAAAATTGTTAACTTGGACTCAAGGATGAAATGGTTTGAATTTGGTGGTCAAAAGTCAAGGTCTTTGTGACTTCATGGCATCCCATTCTCCTGAACACCATATCTCAAAAATGTATTGAGTACATTTCTTCAAATTTGGCACAAACATCTACTTGGCCTCAAGCATGAACTGATTAGGAGACAATACCAGGTGCTCTCAGTTGTGATTGGTAAACTTCATGTGAATGTGAGGGGTTCTTGTATCTAGACTAATCAACTTAGAAAAAGGAAGCACGTCGTTCCATGCCAACTCATTTAAAATTAAGAACTTTTCCCATTTCATATCATGGATTTTCATTCAATTCACAGGACCTTGCAAATCCTATAACTGCACTACAAATACTTGTTTAATTTTGAATTTTCAAAGTTTGGTCCTCAAAGCTAAATTTGGTCATTTTTGTGCTTCTTTGTTTGTGTATTCTAAACTGTAGCAATCGCTCATTTACACTGATGCAGTAAAAATTTGTACTGAATCTCCAAAAAAAAAACAAAAAACCAAATAGATGCCAAAACTGGTCAGCATCTAGTCATTTGAATAGTTGTTTCTGAATGGTTACAGTAATCAAATTCATAACAAAAGAAATTTTTTCCAGAACAAAGTATCTGTCATTTTCAAAAATTCATATCTCCACTCTTTTTCACTTTCTTGGTTTGTGGGGTATCATCGTGGTTCTGTCACATCCAGAAGTCATTACGTCTGCATTAGAAATCTAGTACCTGTAATCCACAAGAGAGACCTGCTCTGTAGACAGTGGGCTTTATAGGCTGTGAAATGTGAACAGCAACTTATTGAAGTTTAACCAAAGTTTGATGTTTCTCATAACTCAAATAGATAAAAAAAGCTTAATTTGGTGTTTTTGTTTTTGTTTTGTTTTTTTCTTTTTTGATCTTTTTTTCCTCAATGGAGTTAAAGAAGTAGCCTTTATTGGTTACTGTTTACTGTATTTGTAAAGTTTACCGTTTACTGTAAAGTTTGTAATAAAATGTTGCTTTACTTCATATATTAAATGTCAATGATAATATCTGTAAAAACAGTGTTCTAACAGCTGTTGGCCTGTATGATCACTTTAGACACAGAGGCCGTCAGGCTGGTAAAGTGGTGCTCCGACTAGGGATGTAACAGTATGAAAATATTACACCGTGGTAATAGTGACCAAAGTTATCACAGTTATCAGTATACTGCGGTATTTTTAAAATGTCCTCAAAATGTTGAAAAAACACTGATACTCTGATAAATTGAAATCTACGATTAATAAGTTGTTCAGATAACGTGCCAAATCACGGATCAACTTCGTTCAGTTATACAGCTATCAGTTCATTAGTGACAACAGCAAATTAGACAGAGAAAACTCAACATACATATACATCATGCACCCGAGCTTAAGGTTAACTTGCCTTGCATTCGCTGAACAGTTGAGGGTGATGGTCGCGTAAATTGGGTGTGTTGCCGCCCCTCGCAACAACTTTCTTCTTGCAGCTCCTGCAGACAGGGCTGCCATCCTCGACCAGCTGTCCCTGAGCATTCTTATAATAACCAAAATATGCCCAGACTGCAGATTTGGTTCTCTTTGAAGGTGGAAAAATGCCTTGAGTGACGCTACTATCACGTCCTCCCTCCACCATGTCTTCTTCACTACATAACAAACGCATGTCGCACACTGCACCTGCGTAGTGAGACTTTGATAAAGTATCTTGCGAGTTTTCCACACCGTGGTTATTGACTGCGGCGGTTACCATGGTAATTAAAACTTAAACGGTAACCTTCACCATCGTGAATTTTACCATGGTATACCGTGACACCGGTAACCATTACATCCCTAGCTCCGACAAAGGACAGAAATAACAATGTATTGCCATCTAATGCCAAATTTACAGGAAGGATTAAATGATTTATGATTTGTTGCAGCCGTTTTGCAGTCTATTAAGTTTCTCCTCACTCAGCAACTCTTAAAATAGCACGATCTGTAAGGGAGCTTGCGGACAGAGCTTAATGCTTAGTTGAAACAGAAAGCATGTTCACAAACATCTGCCAATAAAATAGATATGTTAATAGTGCCCCAAAACATAATTTTGTGATTCAGAAAATGCTCATTTCCACAAGTATTTACCATGGGTGGGCTGAAACATTAGAAATCATTCTCAAGATTTAGGTCTACGTACAGGCGGAGAAATGCACAGACTGCCAAGGTTGGAGTTCATCTCTCATCCTCTGGTTTACGGACCCTAACTGTACAAACATGGGTTAATGATCAAAAGTAACATTTAATCCACTGATTATTTATCTATACATATGGTGCATTCACACATTCAGTCAGAAATGATGGTTCAGAAATTCACAGTTTTGCACCATGACTGGATACGGTCCAGCACTACACTTGGCTTTGGCCAAGTGTTGTTCTGATCTCTAATGGTCATTAGAACTAAAAGTGTAGGTGCCATTCTGTCACTGTTGTGTTGCTTTATAATGGTATATAATGACAACATGACAAGTTTATGAACTATTATTTTTGGAAAAGAGTAGCACATACCAAGTCCCCTGTAAAGACTCAAGCAGCAGTTGAGCCATGAAACCCTGTTGCAGCGTGTCAACATAACACACCAGTGTAAATTCTCTGACGCATTAGCACATAGGTGATTGACTCACTAAAGTCTTGTGCTCCTTGCTGATGGGGAGAATAATATGTCCTTCATTCTTGTAGGAAATATCTTAACTTCATTATTGCCCACTTGGCTTCAAAAGGTGTGTGTGTGTGTGTGTGTGTGTGTGTGTGTGTGTGTGTGTGTGTGTGTGTGTGTGTGTGTGTGTGTGCGCGCGCACACACACACACACACACACACCCCTCCTTTCTCCTTGTAGTGAGGAGCCAGGCCCTCTCTACTCAGTCTTTTGTATCTTTGCGTTAATCCTTTTATGTTGCTGTCTCAATACGCTGGCAGCACAATGCAGGTTTTTTAATGTTGCATGTGCATATTTGTTTTCCCTTCTTGCGTTTGCTGTCCATAACCTTGGCACATGTATGCTGCACCAATAGTCACCCAAGACTCAGGCAGCTTGATGTGTATTTCAGCACGTACAAAGACCCAGGAGGACATTAACATTTAACCAGGCTCTCATTCATGCATGCAAAGGTTGAGTTTTGCATTGAATCTAGAGTTCACAAGTGTTAAGCCTGCTCATCAACCTTTGAATCCAAGGAAGAATGGGATGCATTTTTTTCCGTCTTACTCTGAATTCACTTGACTTTAGGAAACAAGGATGTGCTTTGGTCATTTTTGTGAAGGGCCTGAAAACGAAATTTCTAACCAGCTATTTGCCCCTTCTGAAAGATACTGAAGGAGTTAGCTTCACTTGACCCTCCAACAGTCAATGGTTTTAGTAGATTCTTTTGTTTATGTTAAGGTATAACAAAAAGTAAGATTTGGTCTTAGATTTTAGACTTATTTTAGATGATAAATTGATATGTATTTTTTTGGTTTGAATCATTTTCACCTTTACAACCACTGTATCCCCACTTCTTACATTATTTATATAAGCAAAAACAATAACTGTTTAATTACCAACCACATGGTGGCGCTATTGAATAAATACTTTAATATGTCATATCTCCATGAGGCACCTGTTTAGCAGGTATGAGATAAAAAAAACATCGTATTTTTCACATCCCCTTTGGTAGCCATTCAGAAATTATCCCGGTAAAAACCAAATCACATCTCAATAACAGATATCGATAAGAATAGTAATTACCACCATTAGACAATTACACTGTACATGTGAAATTGTAATGATGTGATTGTCAGCTCTGAAGAAAATGGCATCAAAAAACATACTGAAAAAGAAAAAAAGTATAACTAGAATAAAGGCATTCCTGAGGAAAATGCATGTGATCGCTACAACTGCTCCCATTGATCGGGGGTCAGTAATGCGTACAATAATCAAGGTTCTGTAATTGGTAAATTTGTCAAAAAATTACTACTTCTAGAGCTTTGCTAGCACATTCAAGGAAATTTGATTTGCACTACTGCAGGACCTAGAGGTGAATGACATTACATTTCAAAGCAGCATGCATAGCAGCATGCACAGCAGCACGCACGGCAGCATGCACGGTAGCGTACAAAACCTTGTGGTAATTTAATTATGTGTTTAAAAGCTGGCTGCATTTTATTTATGGCCACAAAGTGGGGCTGTTGGGACAATGCCTTAATATGTCAAGCTTATGCTGATAAAGAACTTGTGTACCAAGTTTCATCTTCTTTGACAAAATTGTAGAAATGTGTCATAATGTTACTGTAGCGCACTTGTCATATGCCTGTATGTATAACATTCCCACATTTATTACAGCCTGTTAAGTACATCAGCTCATGCCTTCAAATTTTGATAATTATATACAAACTCAGTTGAGCAATATGAAAATAGTGTAATAGTAATAGTGTGATTGTGTAAAGATTAGATGAAATGTGCCTGAAGTACTGTTCTAAAACCAATTTGCCTACCCATAAACCTGAAATGGCAGAAGAAGTTTATGAATGCAAATATATTAGTCCATTGAGATCCTCAAAGGAACACACTTCGCAGATATTGTTTTGCTACATCTTATGATTCATGAGTTCCAGGCCAAAATGAAAAAGGAAATGACTAACCACATGGTGCAATTGCTGGTACCATGCTTTAATATATTCAGCTTACCCAGATGGGGCAGCTGTCCATACATTTGAATATTGTAGCAATTTGTATTTTAAGAAATATATAAAATCAATGACAAAAGGAAGAGTAATATGGCGAGATGATGATGATGATGATGATGATGATGATAGTGGTAGTCATAGTAGTAGCAACAGCTAAAGTATCTGCTTAAACCCTAATAACAATAAACTGAGATGCACTCAACTCATTTGCCCCCTGCCTTGAAACGTATTTAATAGTGAAAATAACAATGTAGCAGTAACACAGTAGATAGCAAAGATAACAAAAGTGCTATTTCTGCAATAATACAATACATGCAATATCTCTCGATCGCTCTATAAAAGCAAGGAATCTCTGTCTGTCTGTCTGTGTGTGTGTGTGTGTGCCTCAAATATCTCTGCAGATCAGGATCAGACTGACCTGAGAGTTTCAACATGGCTGCTGCCTGGTTCAGTGGTGTGCAACTTCACATTTGTTTGGACTGCAATGATACCGTGAATAAATTATTTCATAAATGCTTTACAAATTCGGGAGCATTGTCCACCGGAGCCACCACAACCACGTGCGCACCAGAGCCAATCACTGCACACCGTATCCATGTACGCACCAGAGCCAATCACTGCGGAGCGCAAGCCTACGACATACGTTAAGAAACAAGCGGATTTATAGCTGGACCTGGAGTTAGCCGGCGGTTCGGTCCATTCTGTTCTGTGCATCTAAACTGACTGTTGTGGATTAATGAGACTAAACGAGTCCGGACCGAGTCTGTTCGGGTCTGAGGAGATGCGGAGACGCGCGGACAACAAAGCGGACGTTTGTGTTTGCGGCTAGCCGCTAGCTAACCCACATGGACCACCTACCGAGTCGACGGACCGGCATGTCCAAAACCGGACTTACGGTAAATAATGTCCGCCACGCTTTTTCGCGAACAATGTCTTCACGTTTGCTTTGTGTCTGGTGCAGAAGAAACGGTAAAAACAGGCTTTTGTCACGAAAGTGTCCAAGCAGCAAGTTTGGTTGTTCAGGAACAGGAAGTTGTGGGAGGGACGTTGGCGGATGATTGACAGGCAACGACGGTCGGTGTACAGACAGCGATATTGAGAGTGGAGAGATTTGTGACATTTAGCGTGTTTGGAGTGTGTAGTTAGTGTGTTATGTGGTGTTCGGTGTAGTGTGTTTAGTGTGAAGTGGAGTCGTTTTTTTGTTTAATGAGTCAAAACAGGGGGGCCGCTGTAGCTCAGTGGGTAGAGCCGCTGGACTAGTGATCGGAAGGTCACTGGTTCGAATCCACGGTTCCCCTAGGGTGGGACTGAGCTACACGTTGAGCAAGATACTGAACCCCAGAATTGCTCCTGATGTGCAGCTGGCACCTTGTGTGGCAGCCACTGCCATCAGTAAGGGTCCTGCAATGAGCTGGCGACTCATTCAGGATGTACCCTGGCCTACGCCCATCGAGTAAATCTGGGGGATAAAAAAGCGGCAGCATCCCGCGACCCGCATGGAAAAGCGTAAAAGAAAACGAAACGAAACGAGACAAAACAGGAGAAGCTGAATGTGGAAGGAGCTCCTGGGAGGAGCTCAGGCAGACCTGAGCGTTGCCTGCATTTAAATGTAAATAGTTAAACATAAATTTGTAATTTTTTAAATGTATGCACATATTCAGCAAACAACAGTTTATATTTGCATTATAAGTAGGGCTGTCAAAGTTAATGCGTTAATAATGCGTTAAGGCAACGTCCTCTTAACGCCGTTAATTTTTTTAGCGCGCAATTAACGCTCAGTATAAATTTTTTTTTTTTTTGTTTGTTTGTTTTAAAAGCGCATTGTATGATTTACGGCCGTCCGGGGCAACCGTAGTCTTGATACAGAGGGTGGCAGAAGAATAAGAAAGGGAATCAGAAGTAGAAGAAGCAGGGTTGGCGGTTCGTTAAAAACACGGCGGACTGAAAAGCAGCACTCGCTGCAAACTCCTCATCTCTGCTGTCACTCACTGTGGCGGACATTTGTTTCTCCATCGCCCTGATCATTTTGCGGGACACTCTCTGGTGGCGTGCCCGTTTGCTGATAACTCATCCCCGCATGTTTATCTCAGGCTCCTCGCTAGCCTTCTTCCTCCCTCCAGCAGGCGGCCTGGCCCTGCTGCTGTCCTCCTCGGACAGACGCTGAAGCTCAGTCTCTCTCACTCTCTTGGGGTCAACAGAGAAACGTCTAGCGGCTGCTTCTCCCGAGTTTTCCTCTGAATATATCACGACAGAAGGTTTGAATTTCAAGTCATACTTTTTATTGTTTTGCTACACCGGAGCCATGGCGATCATCAGTGTGATACTGACTGACAGAAAGTAGCACACTGCGTGAAAAAGGCGAAGAAGAAAAACGTGCAGTGTCAGTGGACACCACTTGCAAGCCAAACAGACGGCAGATACAGAGAGCCCGACGCCCCCCCTCACCAAAAGCAGACAACCCTGGATTTATTTTCCTGCATGATTTGAAGTGTTGAATAAACATTCAACAACATCATGCAAGCATATTTGACCTTTCTTATGTTGTTAAAAGTATTAAGAACATGAAAAAAATACATTAAGGTACATTTAGAACAGAAAAAAATGTGCCAAAAAAATTGCGATTAATTTGCGATTAATCGCGAGTTAACTAAGGAAAAAAATGCGATT
The DNA here is from genome assembly GCA_903131615.1 of Diplodus sargus. Taxonomy (NCBI): domain Eukaryota; kingdom Metazoa; phylum Chordata; class Actinopteri; order Spariformes; family Sparidae; genus Diplodus; species Diplodus sargus. The sequence continues at coordinate 104,380 of CAEMYA010001061.1, forward strand.
AATCGCGATTAAAAAAACTCATCGTTTGACAGCCCTAATTATAAGTAATAAAAATGGTTTGTTCAATATATTTGTGCTTTTCAAAGTAAAAAAAAATCTAACTTTTTCTACTTGGATTTTATGTTTTTTTTTGTGTGTGATTTTAGGTCCATTGTGATAATACAGTAGGTCAAAATGAAAAAATAACTGTACAGTCACACATTTGAGGTTGTGCTGAAAATAATGACACCAAGTAAATAGTTTTTAAGGTGAAATATAATGGCAAAATCAAAAATAGTCAAAAACGGCCAATTATACCCTGGAATATCGGATTTCACAGCAGACCTAAATATCCCTGATGTTCCACCTTCAAACACAGCCTCATTTGGCCATCAATGAAAAAGCTTCTTAACCTCCCACTTTCCTATAGGAACACATATTTTCTTACGGCCAATGCACTAGTAATGTAAATGCATGTTAACAATCCCCAGGTCCTTTTTTTTTTTTTT
>CAEMYA010001061.1:104883-136919 GCA_903131615.1 Diplodus sargus
TTTTTTTTGCTGTACTCATGTCGTCCACAAACTCACCACCCACTCTTCACCTGTAGGTCTCTGCTGCACGAGAGGAAGTGCCTGGCCGACGGGGCTTTCCTGGCTACATGTACACAGACCTGGCCACCATCTATGAGCGTGCCGGCCGAGTGGAAGGCAGAAACGGCTCTATCACCCAGATCCCCATTCTCACCATGCCCAATGATGGTGAGAGCAGCAGCAATTGAACAAAAGCTTGCTATGCTTTAAGTTGGAGCACAATGACGTTTTCACAATTGTCATCCTTGTAGGGGAAATAGATATAGATTATGAATGTGTATTTCATATTATTTTTTGTCCTTCAGTGTCCAAATCTCTATGCAAAATATCTCTCTATAAAAGCAAGAAATCTCTGTCTGTGTGTGTGTGCGTGTGTGCCTCAAATATCTCTGCCGATCAGGATCAGACTGACCTGAGATTTTCAAGAATCTGCATGGTTTAAGGGTGTGCAACGTCGGCTTTGTTTCGACTACAAAGATACCGTTAATGAATTATTTCATAAATGATTTACGCATTCCGCTAGCATTGTCAACCATAACCACCATAGCTACCTGCGCACCAGAGCCAATCACTGCAGAGCCTACCCAGACGTGGATTATTATTATACCTGCAGCGGCACGAGCTGGACCGGGATTTTGCTGGCGGTTCGGCCCCGTTCTGTGCATCTAAACTGACTGTTGTGGATTACTGACACTGAACGAGTCCAGACCGAGTGTGTTCCGGCCTGAGGAGATCCGGATACGCGAGGACGCCCCGCCTCCTGAGTCGACGGATGCGCCGCGCCCAAAACTGGATTTACATTAAATACTGTCCGCCACGCATTTTCACGAACATTGCCGTCACGTTTACTGCGCGTTTGGTGCAGGAAGAGATGGTAAAAACAGGCTTTTCTTACAAAAGTGTCCGTAGTGTTTGCAAGCAAAAAAACGCATTCCTATTGGTGGAAACAGGCACCACACCCAACCAATCACAAAATTATATGGCAAACCACGTGATTGGGTTGCTGAGGGACAGGGGGAAGTTGGAGGAGGGACGGCAGCGAAAGAGTGACAGCAGCAGTGACGTGATAGAGATGGCGAGTTTTCAGAGTTGAGAGATTTGTGACATTTAGCATGTTTGAAGTGTGTAGTTAGTGTGTTATGTAGTGTTTGGATTAGTGTGTTTAGTGTGTAGTGTTGTCGTTTTTTTGTTTTGTGAGTCAAAACAATGAGGAGGCTGCTGAATGTGGAGCAGGCGGGAAGACGCTGAGGGAGCCCTGAGCCTGAGGCATTGCCTGCATTTAAATGTAAATAGCTACATATAACTTAGTAAATTTCACAAGTTTAGCAAACAACAATTTATATTTGCATGTAATGAAAGTAATGAAAATGGTTCGTTAAACATATTTGTGGTTTTCACAGTAAAAAATCAAACTTTTTCCTACTCCGATTTTATGTTTTTTTGTGATTTTAGGTTAATTTGGCCATACATGAAAAAGCTACTTAACCTCCCACTTTTCTATAGGAATACATACTTCCTACAGGCAATGCACTAATTGTTTTAATTACTGGAGTAAGCATCTCAAATGAACTGAGGTGACATTTTTGATGCCTGCGGTTACCATAGAGACATGTTTGAAGAGCCTACGCGTATATAGTCGACATCACAGGGAGGTGATGATTACCTAATACTGCTGCTGTTCCTAAGGGGTCTTGATTTAGAGAAAAGACACCAAATATTGATGTCTAAGTTGTAGATGAAATTCACTTGGAATGTAAACTCAAGTGAGGAATTGTATGAAGTCTTTACATTAATTGTACTGCAGTATGTAACAGATACAAGATTATTTGCTGGATATGTTATAACTGATGACATTTGTGCCCCTGACAGACATCACCCATCCAATTCCCGATCTGACGGGATACATCACAGAGGGTCAGGTCTACATTGACAGACAGCTGCACAACAGACAGGTATGAATAAGCCATTTCTGAGAGCAGTATTCTCCAAAGTCAGGGCAATTCATTGGGAAGATGATCCCAGTGTTGGCTTTGATTCAAAATGCTATATATTATTTGTTAAATTTAGTGTGCATCCACTTATACATGCATCTATGGTAATTTAACCAGGTGAGAGAGACTTGGGCTTCATTAAATAACCCAATCAAGTTTCTTGACAATTCAGTCCTTAGTTAAAATCCTTTGTCTTCTTGAAGACAAAATGAAGGAGGAGTAAACCACTGGCCAGCCAAATGCTGTATGTATAATTTAGTACTAAATATAGTGTTGGGTAAACCTGTTGTTACTAGGTAATATGTTGCACACGTCACACCGTTTCCTCACTTTTCACAATTTAACTCATCAAAATGTTTCTTTCATTATAACGTAAAACTTGTGAGCCAAGTCATTCTCTCATCATTGTTGTCCATCATCGACAATTTCAAAAGATGGTGAAAAGATTAATGGATTAATCTTGGAAGACTTATTTCATCAGTTCACATATAAAGCACAAAGTAGATATGACCCAAAATAGACCTATACACTAAGATTTGTACTGATTAAAATATTCCTGTTATTTGTCTTAGAAACCACTCAATATAAAGTAGTATTTGCAATAACAATAAATGTGATATGATAATCTCATCTAATCTGTGTCTTTCAGATCTACCCACCCATCAATGTGTTGCCCTCCCTGTCCCGCCTGATGAAGTCAGCCATTGGTGAGGGGATGACCAGGAAGGATCATGCTGATGTTTCTAACCAGCTGGTAAAAAGTCTAACCTATTGTGCCTCAATATTGCATTTTGTGACCTGGACATAATGTATTTTTTTTTACTTCTGGATAAAGTCCAAATTAAATTTTGATGAATAACTCAAAGCAATGGCGAGAATATTTTTTTTGGATAGGCTAGTGACAATATACAAATCAAAGTCGGCTTTATTGTCAATTCTTCACATGTACCAGACATACAAAGGAATCGAAATTACGTTTCTAATTATCCCACGGTGAAGACAAGACAGGACATACTTTATTAACAGGCATGAAAATCACTCACCTTTCGGCGAAATTCGCCGTTTTGAAACCAAAATAGGTGACCTACATGAAAAGGTGACTGACTGGAGGCTGAACGTAAAGTACGTTGCATTCTCTGTCAGAAAGACAAAAAATTTGTCTTCAAAATAAGAGCTTTACAGTGCACCCCATTAGAGTTTAGAACTGGGTTCTTAGCAGGGGGCTTTTAATTTGAAAGTAGCGACCGTTCCTAGCTTACCACTACTAGAGTGCCTTAAGAGAGACTCTGTAGGACTCTAGCCGGAGACGCTAGCATCTCCCGGATCTCAGCGGCTGTTCAGTTCCGCAGATGAAGTGATGGACTGACTGCTGTGATCAGCTGTGTCTTGGTTTTAAAATTCCCTGGCTGTAGGTTGCGCAACAGTGCAGGTCACTGACACCTCTGCCCAGCTCACACAGTGGCCGGGACATCGACGTCTCGGATTTAGATAGCCTCCGAGGTGAAGCCTCCGAGGCGGTAAATTGGCGGACCGGAACAGACCTCCAATTTACCGCCCTCCATCTAAATTGGCGGTTAGCTGCCCAGTATAAAAACGGCTATTAACCATGCAAACAAGGGCAGCCATGCACTGCAGGCACACTGTCAAACAGAAGTGCACAAGAAGAAGGTGCAGGTCATAGCATCAACAAGTGTTGCCAGCACCTTTCTTCCAAGCAGACAGCAACTTTTTCAAAACCCATGTTGGTCTTGTCAAAACACACTCTTTGCGGCAGATTGCGCTATTAAAGTTGTGCTGTTGTGCATGTCATGAGAGAAGTTGTCAGTCTCATTTCTTATATAGCATAATGTGACCATGTATAGATAGATACTGTATCATACATTCATACTGTCTTGTAATTCTGCTTGATTTTTCTCTCAAAATGCATGAGATTGATGCTTTTAAATATGAAATATTCAAAATTTGCTTCCGGGGGAGCATCCCCCCGCACCCCCCAAGAGGGGTCGTATCCTTCTCACCTTTTTCACCCCTGACCCATTTTCATTAAACAGTAAAGTGCACAACAAATAAAGACAGTGCATAAAAAAATAGACGGACAGTAAATAAAGTAAAGTGCACAGTTGATGAAGACATTTTACCAAAAAAAGAAAAACAATAAAGTTCACAGTGTAGATGTGTTGAGCAGCAAATTTCTAATTGTTGTAATTGTGCAAAGACAGTCAGTCAGTAAAAGCAGCAGAAGTGTTGTGTTTGACATAAGTGTGCAGTGGCACATAGTGCAAGAGAGTCATTATGTGGGTCAGAGGATTCAGAGTCCAGAGTCTTTTCTTCTGGGGTGTGTGTGTGTGGCAATATACGGATGCTTGATGACAGTTATTTGATAACCATGAAATAAATTGTTATCATTATTGATATTATCTCTCCTTATCTCCAGTATGCCTGTTATGCCATCGGTAAGGACGTTCAGGCTATGAAGGCTGTGGTGGGAGAAGAGGCCCTCACCTCTGATGATCTGCTCTACCTTGAGTTCCTACAAAAGTTTGAAAAGAACTTTATCGCTCAGGGTAAGAATATACTAAAGGAACAATTTACACATTTTCAACATCATGTGCATGAATTAGTTACAAAGGTAGTCCACATCATTCAGAGTAGTGAAGATGCAAGCGGTAGCTGGCAATTACAGCTATTATGGGATGTTCATTGTTACATCTGCCTGGAATAGGTCTAGAAGATCACCTCCTTTGGCAGCCATGACACCGCTGCAATGGCTAAAAAGTACGTTATTATTCAACAAAAGGTGATATAGAGGTGATATACTGGGCTGATTTTAAACTTTTGGCAAGAATGAATTATGTACACACCAAAACATGTAAATATAGGACCAAGGTTTAAAAATACTGGAATTTCCCTTTTTAAGTAATTTATCAAGCATTATTTCAACTTTATCAAGGTTGTGGTTCTCAAACGTGAGAATGTTGTTCCTTTTGTCCTAATGCTGTTAAATACTGCTGGTAAATATCTTGTCTAACCTCTCGAGGTTAGACAAGCATATAAATGAATTTCACCTGGGTGATTGTAAACTTGTAATGTGCATTTATGACTATTTTAAAACATTTTATAAATTAAAAGAGATTAATTAATAATTTAAAGTAATTATTAGTATCAGTCCATAGGTATTATAGTTGGATACCCAGGGATTAAAATGAATGCCGTCCCGTCGTCCCGGGGACGTAATAAATTGTCATCAGGAGGATCAATGATCTAACTCGGGCCGACCTCGGGCCGACCTCGGGACGACGAGAATTTTGGCTGACTACATTTTTCTCTTTAAAAGTTTTCATCACTTTCTGCAAAAGCAGAATGGTGGTCGGTGGCAAAAGATCTATGTGAACAGGTAAATGGAACAGGACTGACTGGCGCGCTCGCGTTTATGTTGTTCTGTGACACAAGTGGCAACAATGTTGCAGCCTGTTGCGCTCGTGCTGTTTACCGTTCGAGCTCGGACGAGACGAAGATACTGTGGTAGCTTCTACCACTCAACACGATGTTGCGCTGGCTGAAGCCTAGAGGAGAATGTACCCAGCCCCAGGACATAGCCCAGCCAGTGCGACGTGAGAGTGATGGCGAAAACAACTGTTCGTTGACGTAAGCTAACGCTACAGCTTTTAGTGGCTAACGATGCCAGTAAGCTAGGAAGCTAAGAAACTGTGAGAATTGTGGTAGAAAGATACTTTGATAACGACTGATACTTTAACGTCCCACACATTCAGACATGTCAATGCAGGAGTCAGAAACCTTTTCTTTCCAAAGGGTCTTTTTTGACGATATCAGTCTGTCAGAGACGTCTCAGATATCAGAGATGTTTTAACAAGCTAGTCAATCACTGCACATTATTAACCTTCTATTCAATATGCTGTAATTGTCATGGCTATACTGTATTTCCATTAATTGCTATGAAAATACAGATAGTCTATTAGTCCATGTACTTAAAGTAAAGCTTGACGAGTAAACATTAAAATATTTTATTCATTTTCATATTTAGAAAAACGTTCTAGACCCTAACAAATACCAACTGTGCGTCATAAGTCAATGTAATGCTAGACATTGGAAGATTTATTTTTATTTTATTTTAGGGTTTAGTATGCTGTTGTTTTTGACATCAACAATGTATTTGTTTGTCCTTTTATTAATCAAAATCAACATCTCTTATTTTCTACAGAAATCTACAGAAATGTATTTATTGTTATAAACATAATGTATTGTGTTTTTCTTATATTATCAGTAAGTAACAACTCAAAATGTAAAAAAAGATTTTCGGGATGATTCAAAATGATTTTTGGGACGTTTCCGGGACGGTGGTGAAAAAAAGTTAATTTTAATCCCTGGGATACCTACTGTACATGCAGTGCCTAAAAATGTTTGCAAACTGCCAGCACTCCTGCATATGCTGCCCCAGTTTTGAGTCTACCACAGAGACAAACTTAAGTATTGTCTTATTAATGCAGCAAAAGGGCGGGAGAAATCCTGTTTAGTGGTTTGTCCTGTACCACGTATACTGTGTAGACCTTAAGAACAGATTTGACTGGTCACTGCTTTCACGTAGTTGGTAGTAAAACATTAAATAGCTGTGACGATGCACAGCTGTCTCCTGTCTTGTCTCTCTCTTGTCCAGTTTGCGATTCAGGTAAGTATTCACAATTAATGCCCATGATAATTGACTTTGATTGCAAATACTACACATTGCGCCAAGTGCTGCTACTGTTTAAAGTACCATCAAAGATGCCTGTTACTTGTTTTATCTAATAGAATTAAGGTTAGAACACATGTAAAGTGGTGTTATGAAAAAACAAGGAACTCACAGTGGTAACAGAGGTTTGGGTTATGTAATTATTTTGCTCATCTATTACAGTATATTGCTTTGAAAGTAGTGGATGAAGAGTCATTCACATTGTAGTTCTGAATTTATGTTCTCTTTCTCTTTTCTCTCTCTGTCTCTCTCTCTGTCTGTCTCTCTCTCTGTCTCTGTCTCTCTGTCTCTCTCTGCCTCTGCCAAAGCATCTGTCCAAACACTTGGACATTACCAAATAACTTAACATAAACACCAACACAACACCGATATTGATTTACATTAATTTACATTGGTTATATATACAGTATATCGTGTGTGTGTGTGTGTGTGTGTGTGTGTGTGTGTGTGTGTGTCTTCCTGTTTGGATTGTCAGTTTGTGGTCACTGAGCCTGTACCTGGTCAGGATCTGTCTCTGCTTTCTATCTCTGACAGTAGAGAGACTTTCTGCTAATTCATAATCTCTCTTTAGGGCCAGATTACATTCTAATCTACTTTATAGGTTTCTTTACATTGTGTTATAATTTTTTACTTTACTTTGATTGGTGTTTGGAGAGCAGTGTTGTTGTGAGGCTAGTCAGACACTGTCTGAGAGGGGGCAGTTAGCCTCAGTACCAACTGACATAGGGGATTCTTTTCTGGGCTCAGCTCTTGAGGTTGGAGGGTTTGGAGTGGAGAGTGTCTCGGGGGATGGATTTCAGGCGGTTAAAAAAAGTTGAGTGTTCTGGACTTTAGGTTTGCACTCGACACGGAGTAGCCGCAGGTCCAACACACTCCGTATATTTTAATTCATTACTTTGAGTAGGACACGACAGTAACTTTTTGGTGGCATAACTCGCTGCGCATATATTGTAGAACCACTTGAGTGTGTTATGGCGGGTAAAACTCAAAAGAAGTCTACCAAGGCAGCAGCGCAAAATTTAACTAGCCCATCACTCAAGCCCAGACCTCCCATTTTCACCACAGCAACCTGAGGAGAATGCTCTTGTCCAGCCACTTTAAAGCTGAGATGGATGCTTCTCATCAACAACTGGCTGATATAATCAAACAAGAGATGGTGACCTTTCGTGCTGAAATTAAACAAGACCTTGAGCCTCTCCGACGAAACACAAAGGCTGACATCGCCTCTCTAAAAACAAAGTTCAGAGCTGAAATGGTGTCTATGCGCTCCACACACACCGAGACAGCAACTACTGTTCAGGATATCAAGGGCATGCTGAACCGTCATGATTCCAGCATCACCAGCATGGAAGCGTCATTTCGGAGCTCAAACGGAGATCAGGAAATTTAAGGACCAGAATGATGACTAGAGAACAGAAACCGCTGCCAGCATCCGAGGATTTTCGGGATCCCTGAGAGCAAAGAAAATGGCAAACCCACTACATTCATGGCCTCATTTTTATATAATGGATGCAATCGCGTTTTTGCCTGTAACTTCCACATTTTAAATAACACATTCGCAAACCTTATATCCATATGTTCCCTGAATAGAGCTGGGTTTTCTGACATAGGACGCACCCACTTCTGCTCAGAGGTGTATAAAGTACTTGAAAAAAATAACTAAGTAAAAGTACCATAACTGAAAATGACTTTGGTAAAAGTAAAAGTCACCCATAAGAAAATTACTTGAGTAAAAGTCTTAAAGTAGCTCACATTAAATGTACTTAAGTATCTTGTGAAAAAATTTACTTTTGATGCTTGACTACAAGTACAAGTAAAGTACAGAGTATTTTTAAAGTACCGTAAAATACCAAATAATAGCTGGGGCGTTTATTTGTTTCAATCACTTAACAGACCAGGCGGCAATTTGGGACCAGGCGTTAAATTCCTTCCTCTCAAAAATCCGGGATGAAAATGTCACAAACTTCTCTGAGAGTTCTCTGGCATCCTTCTGGGCAAGAGTTCTCTTCTGCAAGTGAAGTTGTTGCAGCAGAGGAAACGATTTAGCCAACAAGCACTCGCAGCAAACTCCTCATCTCTGCTGTCACTCACGGTGGCGTACATTTGTTTCGCCCTGATCATTGTGCGGGACACTCTCTGGTGGCGTGCCCGTTTGCTGATAACTCATCCCCGCATGTTTATCTCAGGCTCCTCGCTAGCCTTCTTCCTCCCTCCACCAGGCAGCCTGGCCCTGCGGCTGTCCTCCTCGGACAGACGCTGAAGCTCCGTTTCTCTCACTCTCTTCTGGTCGACAGAGAAACGTCTAGCGGCTGCTTCTCCCGAGTTTTCCTCTGCATATTTTACGACAGAAAGTTTGAATTTCAAGTTGTACTTTTTATTTTTTTTGCTGCACCGGAGCCATGGCGACCATCGATGTAATACTGACTGACAGGAAGCAGCACACTACATGAAAAAGGCGAAGAAGAAAAATGTGCAGTGTCAGTGGTCACGTCTTCTTCCTCGAGTTTAAAAGAAAATTAAATTAGACCCGGCATTTATTTGGAACCGATGGTTATTTATCAAAATATACACATGCACCCGGCGTTTACAGGGGATCCTGCGGTTAATTGAAACCCGGATATTATTTGGTAATATATGGTATGCATAAAAAGAAGCAAAACAACCAAAAATGGTTCTCCCCTTGTTCTCTTATGTCACTTTCAGGTGAAAGTGTCCTCTCGGCCGTTCCAGATAATCCTTTGATGATTTACTATATTTCTATTTTAATTTGTAACGAGTAAAAAGGTGGCAAACGTCAAAGTAAAAGTGTATTTTTTAACTTTTAAATGTAGTAGAGTAAAAGTAAAAGTCCTGAGTGAAAAAAATACTCAAGTAAAGTACAGATCCTCAAAAACGAAATAGATGTGCTTTGTTACTATCCACCTCTGCTGATTGCATAGTCTACTGCACTAGACCCAAGAGCTGAGGAGTATGTCAATCTCCCTGAAGAGTCCTCTCTGAACCTACCATTAGCCTACCGTGTCCCTGGGCCTGGAAGTAGGGAATTTCTGAATGGAGAATGTCAAAAATGTCTTCTTCAAAAAAAGGAGAATCTACTGGGGGTATATAAATTGCACAGAGATATAGATCCCTATCAGTTATGCCTAGGGTTTGATCTAATCTCAACCAAATGTGTGATTTACCCTGTTTTACTGGTGAGATCTGATGGCAAAGATCCCCTTTATATCATACCAAGATCCCACCCGATGTTCTGCCATATGTTTTTTAATTTTACAAGGGCACCATGACTTCATGATATCCTGGAGGACAGTGAGTGAGCAAATCATTTTGACACCATGTTTCTGTCAATACAATTATATCAACGTCTTTCATAAATTCAGGGTTTTCGCTCTTCAGCTCAAAGGTTGGGGAGTCGAGACACTGAATATTCCAACAGCTTATATGAAATGAATGCATTAAAAAACAATCAAAATGAACCTGTATAGTGAGACAAATATAAAAACACCTACAACTATCTATACATTTATAATACTAAATAATAATTTCATATGAATTCCATGGGGATATGTGTTATATGTGCTATGTTATATGTGCTATTATTACTATTACTAACTAACAATATATTTCCATGTTGTTCTGTTACTCAAATGGGAAAGTGTTGTGAATATGTATATTTTAGCTGGACAGAAGCCAAGTGCACAGGGTGTGCAGCATCTCCCTGATGTATCACAGCTCAGAGGTAGCAGGGGTAGAGAATGTGGCAGTAGGCTGGGTTACAGCTGCAGCATAGCTCTGCTGCTGTGGGTGGGGAGGGTCAGGTGCTACTGCATAGTTCTGCTGCTGTGGGTGGGGAGGGTCAGGCGCTGCTGCATAGTTCTGTTGCTGTGGGTGGTGAGGGTCAGGTGCTGCTGCAAAGTTCTGCTGCCGATGCTGTAAAGGGGGATGGCGGGCAGGGACTAAGGACGGGGAAAGTAGCCTCCTCTGGTTGTGTTTCACAGTGGCGAGGTGGTCGGCGTGTGAGGAGTGGGAGGTCCAGGCTGAGCTATTTTGTCTCCTCACAGCAGGGGTGGTGATGCAGAAGAGGAGATCTTGGATGGTCTCTGAAGCTTCTAGTGGAAGAGAGGGTGGAAGTAGTCTCTCTCTCTCTCTCTCTGTCTCTCATTATCAAATACATCTCTATTTTGTCTTTCTGTCAGAGTAACGGAGGACACTGTGGTAAATCATGTTTTCGTTGTACTGCAGCGACACTTGGCAGTTTGTCATTAAAGATAACAGTCCATTTGTGCATGAGCAGTAACCTGGTGCGTCGATCCACTCCAGAGAGTTGAGAGTGGATTTCTTGGTATTTTTTTCCTAGGGTAAATTTTCGAGAGCATTTTTTGCTTGATGTGTTGTAAAGTTGAGAATGTGTGTGCATGAGCCCCAGCTGACATGATGTTATGGATACTAACCTGCCCCATTGGTGGCCCCTCTGTCTCCCTCAGGACCATATGACAACAGGACGGTGTATGAAACTCTGGACATTGGTTGGCAGCTGCTGCGAATCTTCCCCAAGGAGATGCTCAAGAGGATCCCTCAGAGCACCTTGGCCGAGTTTTACCCAAGGGAGTCTGCCGCCCGTCACTGATGCATCCTAAGGGATGCTCTGGTTCTCACCCCGCTCACCTTTCTACCCACTATCTTCCTCTCCCTTTATTCCTGTCTTTCATCTCATTCTATAGTCCTGCACTTCAAGGGGCTGAAAGACCCTTACCCATCCCAGACCTCACCTTCTCATTCTCCTCTGTAATGTACTGTAGTGTACCTGTGTCCAGAAGTGTATTGAAAGTATCTGTGGTTAAAATGTCTAACATACAAACATATCCTTGAGATTAAAGATCAGTTTGAATATAGGTCTGTCTTACTGCTGTTACTATGTAAAAGAAATGCTATGTAATATTTCTGTCTATGGGTTATTAACATCACACGGGCCCTGAAGTACAAGAACACCTGCAGCCAGAACCAGCAGGTGATGCTCTTGAAGTTGGATTTCTATTGAGACTGTCAGAAATATTGATTCTACTTGATTTTCATTTTCCAAACTTAAAGGTACACTTTGAGTAAACAACCCAAATTCATAGCTTCACAAATGAGGCATAATAAATGCCCTAATGTACTGAATTTCCTCAGAGGAGATTTTATCGTCAAGTTTTTCTCTAACTCTGTATTGATTATCATCAGCAACTGCTGTGTTATTTCATGCCAGTGGCTTCAAATTGGCTATTGCGCAGAAGTTCTTGTGTCAGCATTCTCAACATGCTGAGGGGAGCATTTTCAGTGAAGACAGACTTTGGCCACAAGCGGAGTTGAGATGTTTACTCAGTTTGGCGCCGAGTACTTTGACTCTTTCTGCCCTCTTGCTTCCTCTACATACTCCGGAAAGAATACAGTGGATGTTTACATTATATTGTTTTGTGTTTGTGTTGTGAAAAATGAGTAAATAAGAGTATATTAAACATTCCCATCTGTTTGCAGAAGCTAATTCTTTGTTGTGCTATGATCATTGTTTTTGTGAGTTTGTGGCCATGAATAAATTAACTTGAATATTAAGTTACATATTGTCTCATTTCTGTACACCAATCATTCAGCCCTGTCTATATCAGTAACGTAGATGGCCTTTCTGCAGTTGATCAGTCAGCCCTCACTGTCATGTGGCAGATTCCTCAGTGAACAGATGTAGCCCTCATTTACCAGTCCCATCTAACAATTTGTTGAGTGAGAGGTGCCCTGTTAGCTCACCTGGCAGAGTGTGCGATGCATGTACAAAAAACTTGAGTTCTTATCACAACAGCCATACCAGAGGGATCAGCTTCAAATTTCCCAGTGCCAGACACCAAAGGACACCCCCAGTCTGAAAAGCTGTTTTGGTGATACAAGGAGAACCTGCTCAATACAAAGCAGGTGGTTTTAATGTTGTGGCTGATTAGCGTATAAAGATTTGTTAAAAACCTTTCTAACTAGCTTGGTGCCACAGAACATTATCGTTCATCGGTGTCGACGTTATAGTTCATCGTGTGGACAGCCCTCTAGATCTTTTTGTCCACATTAACTGTACTACATAAGAAGCTGTCCATTATAGTTCCCATATTATAGTGCTTTTCATCAATTTCACACAGCTGTCAGGTCCAACAACACTGTATTTGAAATGTATTGCCCCAAACCCATCCATGGTCCTGAATTTCAGCAGTCTAAAACTTGCCCAAGTGAGCTCTACTGAGAGCAGGCTGTTTGTATGCCTGCACCTTTAAATGCTAATGAGCTCCATCTGTCAACGCCTGCCTTGTCTGCTACACGCCCCTCTCAGGGAGAGGATTTCACTTATGCTAGCGGTAGCATGCGCTAATGATATGGTGGATGTATATGTATCGCTATGGCTCACGGAAATGCTTTCATTCAACCATACCAGTTTGACCCAGAATCAGACCCAGAAGGAGAGGCTCCTGAAGAAGTACAGACTCTGTGGCTGCAGCAGGACATTTCAAAATGGTTAGTGTGTCTGAATATGTTACTTAGTTTGTTTGTATGTGTTGTTACAGTTACAACCATGTAGCTAATGGCCAACAGCTAGCAAAAGCTGTGTTTGTCTCCAACGCATGGATTGGAATGTAACAGACACAGGAAAAACACCGGTCATAAATAACATCTTGACAAGAGACAAAAGGGGGGAGAACCGGATTACCTTTCCCCTAAGCAACTTCTTCCCCCACTGGAGAATGTATATGTTGTTTCAGATGTGGAGAGAGAAGACTCTATCGTGCTTTATAGCAAGAAAAACAACATCCTCCTGCTCGGTGGAGAGGAGAAGGGTCTGCCAGGTCAAAAGGTGAGGGGCTTTCAGGCCCTGTTGGGAGGCTGGCCTGAGTGAATGGAGTGTAGGAGGTAGACTCGCAAAGCAGGGTTCAAGTATCAAAATAGAGGTTTATTTTTTTACAAAGAGTGCCACCAAAATGCACAGTGAACCAAACAAAAAAAGATATTTACAAAAAGTATCAAAGAAATAACAGTTAACTCAGCTTAACTGAAAAAAACTCAACTCAATGTTACAGTGAGACACACTGTGTACTCTCCTGCCCACCTGGTGTCCTCTCTCTCTGACACCACACACTCGCCTGACTTCCCTTGCATGCTGGGAGCCAAAGACAGGAATCCACCTGGACTCACCCAAGCAGCAGGGAAGCCTCCTTTTTCTTCTAAAAACCGGTAAGCATCCATATTATTAATCTTCATTTCATCACACAATGGGAACTCACATAAGGTTTTTCTCACACACCCATCTTTGGAAGTAAAACCTTAAAGCCTTCACTTTCAAACGTTACACGTTCATATATATATATATATATATATATATATATATATATATATATATCTTATATCTTATTGTGACTGTGGAGATGTTAGATGCTATTTTTACTTCATATACATAAATGGACCAAGATGAACAGATTCAGATCAGGCCAAAGTCCTCTGATCAGGCTGCTTTTGTCTGTTACCGTAACACAAAACATATTTTACATTTCATTGTGTTTTAGGGAGCAAACAGAGAGCTTCATCACTGTCCGAGGTCAGAACAACATTAGTTCACAGGGTGAAACATTCCGCCGGCTGGATGGGATTAAGGCAATAATATATAGTAATACATAATAAATAGCCGATTTGTCAGTCCTGATGTCACTTTTTGTAAATCTTTGCATCGCTGTGTTAATGTGATCTTGTGTTGACCTTTTCTCTTGCTTCGAGGAGGATAAAGGGGGACATGAGGCTGCAGAGAGGATGGAGAGGCTCTTCTCTGCTCCAGAGCACAATCCTGACATTATTTCTGTTATTTAGTTAATTTATGAGTTCTTTTTATATTATTTGTTCATAATTGTTTATTTTATATAATTCATGAAATAAAATATTGTTCTATTGTTGCACGTTGTCTATTCCATTTAGTATGAACAGCTTAAGTACAACTTATAACAGCAAACAGCATCAAGTGCTACTTTTCAGGGACAACAGTTTGAATGTTTTCTTTTATCATTTAGGTCTTAACATTTACAACTATTTACAAAATTACAGCATAAATAACCATTTACAGATTATTATTCACTATTAACAAACACAATTATTATTAAAAGCAATATTAACAGTTAGATGATGGACAGTAACAGGCTGAGCAGGAGTCCCTGTAGTGCTGCTGGGCTGGATGGTGTCAGTGGGACATCATCTGGGTCGGTACTCAGGGTGTTTTGTGGGACAAAAAGACACAAATACAAACACACAGGAAGGGACAACAAAGACAGGGGGGAGGGGCTGGGGGTGGGGGGGTCCAGTTGTGCATTCAGTCACTCGTCCTCAGCTTGGGCTTAGCTACAGTGGGTCCGATTGAAAGCCTATCACTCCAACTGAAGTCCATCTAACTGCGTCACAAATTCAATAAAGCCATCCCACGTCCCATGGAAGTCCTGAAGAGCACCATTAACAGTATACCTGATCTTTTCTATTTTGAGATTACACATGATACTCTTGATAAGATGTGTGTGTGTGGGTGGGGCAGAATTTTTCCAATTTAGTAAAATCAACCGCCGTGCTAGTAAGGAGGAGAACGCCAAAGCCTTGCGCTGACGGGAGGTCAAGGATATGTTTCCCGAGTTTACCCCAAAGATGGCCATAAGGGGACAAGGAGTAACAGTTTTCTTAAATATTTTAGAAAATAAATCAAAGAAAGAGGACCAAAATCGATCTAATTTGGGGCAACCCCAGAACATATGGTATAAAGTCGCAGGAAGCATTTTGCATCTGTCACACAGGGGGTCAATGTCTGGGTAAATTTTTGTTAGGGCAGTCTTACAATAATGTAAGCGATGCAATACCTTGAACTGGATAAGACTGTGACGTGCACATATGGATGAAGAGTGTACACGATCTAAGGCTGCATCCCAAATGTCATCCGAGATGTCAAAGCCAAGCTCCTCCTCCCAGTGCTGTTTTATAACAGTTAAAGAGGGCATGTTAGTTGAAATTATGTATTCATAAACTTTGGCCAGCCTCCCCCTTTGAGAGTGTAAAAGCATGTTAATAATATGATCCAGATGAGTTTTAGGTGGGAGAGAGGGAAAATCTGGGAATTTCTTTCTAATAAAGTCCCTCACCTGCAAGTATTGAAAAAAAGGAGACCGTGGGAGAACAAATTTTTCTTTAAGTTGTGTGAAACTGGCGAAGACACCATCTATGTACAAGTGCTCCAGTTTTTGGATACCCTTATTATGCCAAGTTTTAAAAGCAGAGGAATGGCTAGAAGGGGGGAATAAGGGGTTGTGAGAGAGCGGGGAGAAAAGAGAGATGCTCTGCAGACCAAAGGAAAGTTTAAATTGTTTCAGAATTCTCAAAGAATGCCACACAACAACATTATGTTTGGGGATTGAAACTGGAAGCGGAAGCGATGCCCCTAAGAGAGCAGAGAGGGAGTAAGGATGACAAAGGGAGGCCTCAATATTGACCCATGCCGGACAGTTTGCACTGTCAGAAGATAAAAGCCAGAAAGACATGTTGGTTAAGTTCGACGCCCAGTAATATAGTTGAAAATTAGGGGCAGAGAGGCCCCCAAGCCGCTTAGGTCTCTCAAGGAACTCTTTACGTATGCGTGCATGTTTACCCGCCCAAATAAAATCAGAAATTAGTCGTTGTAAAGTTTTAAAGAATGAGCAAGTAATAAAAATAGGAAGACATTGAAAAAAATAAAGAAATTTAGGGAGAATGTTCATCTTCACTGAATTACGTTTGCCAATTAAAGAAAGAGGGAGGGCTTTCCATCGTGCAAAGTCGGCTTTACAGCGCTCAAGAAGAGGAGTAAAATTAGCCTGAAATAGTTTTGAATATGTCCGAGTGATAGTCACACCAAGATATTTAAATGAGTCCTTTACAATCTTAAATGGTATATCAATTTGCAGAGGGGGGGAGAGTGTTATGGGAAAATATTCACTCTTATTCAGATTGAGTTTGTATCCTGAGATGGCCCCGAAAGAACTGAGCAGAGATAAGACGTGAGGGAGAGTGGAATCAGGGTTAGAGAGAAAAAGAAGGAGGTCATCAGCATAGAGGGAAACCTTATGCGTCTGACCACCCCGAATGATTCCCTCTATCCTATCATCTTGTCTCAAAGCTATGGCAAGAGGCTCAATAGCGAATGAAAACAAGAGGGGACTTAAAGGACACCCCTGTCTTGTGCCTCTACCTAGATGGAAATGGTCAGACACTTGATAGTTGGTAAGTACAGAAGCCATGGGTGATGTATATAAAAGCCTGATCCAAGAAATGAAATTTTGACCGAAACCGAATTTCTCTAAAGCAAAGAAAAGATAATCCCATTCGACGCGATCAAAAGCCTTTTCCGCGTCTAGCGAAATTACAGCCTCAGCACCTGAATGTTGCGAAGGAGTATGCAAGATATTGAGCAGACGTCGTACATTACAAAATGACTGTCTACCACGGATAAAACCAGTTTGATCATTAGAAATGATGGAGGGAAGAATCTTCTCCAAACGGAGACCTAAGGCTTTAGCTAGAATCTTAAAATCCTGATTAAGGAGGCTTATAGGTCGGAAAGAAGAGCAGCACTGAGGATCCTTGTCCTTTTTCAAGAGGAGCGAAATGGTGGCGTGATATAAAGCTGGAGGAAGAGTTTTTGTTTGAAAAGATTCGGTATACATTGCATGCAAAAGGGGTACTAATTTGTCGGAAAACTTTTTATAAAAGTCGGCTGGAAAGCCATCCGGCCCTGCAGCCTTCCCGCTTTGCATAGAAGCAATAGATTTTTTTATAAATTCGGGGGTGAGACTTTCTTCAAGGAACAAAACATCTTCGGAGCTTACTTTGGGAACATTCAAATTATCAAAAAAATCAACAAACTGGTCTGGGTTAAGCTGTGATTCCGAAGCATAAAGACTTGAGTAAAATTTTTTGAACTCATCGTTGATGAGCTTATGATCAGAAGTGATAGAGCCGGAGACAGTTTTTATAGAGGGAATGGTGCGAGAGGCAGCTTTTTGACGAAGCTGATGAGCTAAAAGTCTATTAGGTCTATCCCCGTCTTCATACAATTTATGGCGAGACTTAAGTAGTGACTCCTCTGCGCGCTGAGTTGTTAAGAGGTCAAACTCTGTTTGTAAAGCGATCCTATCTTTAAGAAGTTCGGGAGTAGGGTTTACTGCATATTGCTGATCTAGACAGAGAATGGAGGAAGTGAGGTCAGAGATTCTACTTTTTCGAAGCTTATTTACATGTGATGTATAAGAAATTATTTGTCCTCGCAGAAAAGCCTTCAAAGCTTCCCAGCGGATAGATGAAGAGGTATCAGCCACAGGATTAGTCAAAAGAAATGTGTCAATTTGGTCAGAGACGTAGGTGACGAACTCAGGGTTGGAGAGGAGAAGAGGATTAAAGCGCCATGACCTATTTGGGGGTCTTTCCTGTAAAGCAAGCTCAAGTTTGAGAGGTGAGTGGTCCGAAACAACAATACCTTGGTAATCACAAGCTCTGATAGAACCCAGTAAAAAAGCATCAATATAGAAATGATCGATCCGTGAAAATGAATTATGTACAGAAGAAAAGAAAGAGTAGGATCTGGAGCTAGGGAATTTGAAATCCCAAGGGTCCACATAATTATAGGTCTCCAGGAATGATTTAACTACCTTAGATGAATTAGAGGCAGGATATGGTGTATTGGAGGAACGATTACGGACAGAGTCTAGAACTAAATTAAAATCACCACCAAGGATTAGATGATGTGTGTCTAAATTTGGTATAGAACTAAAGAGGTTATTAAAAAAATTAACATCATCCCAGTTAGGGGCATAGATGTTAACCAGTGCAAGGGTTGTATTATACAGGGTGCCAAAGACCATCACAAAGCGACCATAAGAGTCCGAAATGACGCTGGATACAGAAAAAGGAACATCTTTATGGATGAGGATTGCAGTACCTCTGCTTTTAGAATGAAAGTTAGAGTGGAACATCTGCCCCACCCACCCCTTTCTGATCCTAAAGTGGTCTAATGTACGAAGATGTGTCTCTTGCAAAAAGGCAATGCTTGTATCCAGATGTTGAAGATGGTCAAGTACACGCTTTCTTTTAACGGGATTGTTCAGACCGTTCACATTCCAGCTGACCAGATTTGTATGCAGTTTCCTAGAGAGAGTGCTCATTGGTGTAATTACCTTTCACCGAGGTGAGGAAGCAGCGGTAACTGGACCTGAGGGTGGGGGAGGATGGGATGGGGAGGAGGAAGAGGAGGGTGGACAGAGACGCAACAACAAGGAACACATCAAAAGAAAAAGGGAAAAAAATAGGTATAAGGAGAACCAAACGCAAAAAAAACATGACTAAACTGACACGAATGCACTTCACTCCCCCAATGGGGTGAAGGCAACCTACCCTATAACACTTCGTAACTGTATGTATATACATACTGCAGTGCCTATTTAGCAGCATCCCGGCTGAATAGAAAACAAACAGGAAAATAGCAGGAAAAAACTTTTTTTTAGATAACAAATCAAGGTCATTGAAGGCCAAAGTCAGAGCTCAAAACAATGATAATAACAATTTAGGTGGCAAATAAAAAGAAAAGAAAAAGAAGAAAAGAAAAGAAAAAAAAACACTTAATAAAAGATATTAATAATAATAATGAAATAAACATTTAAGGCTGGGGAAAGAATTCTACAAAGGGAATAGAAATGTAATAAACCAATCCAAAAGAACTAAGGCACTGTGTGCTACTGTAAAATAAGGTGGAGTAATAAAGAATAATTAAAAGCACACTGGATGAGTATTGGACAACTACTCCCAGTATGAGCTAATAAAAGCAAAGTGCATAAAAACTATAGCTGCCAATCTCAGTTGAGCTTCTCTTTTTTTTTCCTTCCTCCCACACCATTTCTCCTCATTTCCCCCTCTCCACACATATATGGCAGTATCACAGCGTCTAAATTAACATGAAACCAAAACAGCTGGACTTGCAGTCTCTTTCGCTGGGGACATCTACAGAACATTTTTTTTTTTTTGAAAGTAAAAAAAAGGAGAGGGGGGAACATAGTACTAGTTCACGCTCATCTGAGCAGGAGAGAGTGACGTTATCTTGCCAGTATCAAAATGAAAAGAACTGCAAATTTACATGTGCACAGAACACCATACATGGAGGCAGGCGGTAATTAATATTGAAGAGAGAACAATATGAAAAGGTTAAACGTGCCGCCGCAAAACAGTCCAATGTACACTATTAACAGCTAACACACAAGGGGTCGCTTTTGACAAACTAACACGGCTAACCCAAGTCACTGAGGGGGAATAACCCATCAACAGCTATTTGTGCAGACCGACTGCGTTGGGAAACCGACTGGAAGTTTATATAAGCATACACAAACAGTCACGTGTCACAAAACGCCATCTGGGTGGCAAACGGAATTGGTTAAGCCATGTTAGCTCACCGCTACTGAGAAGTCAAGTGTCAGCTGCGCTGGTGGAATCACCGGAGGTCACTGGCACATGTTGGTCAATGAAGCTGAGAGCCTCCGCTGGCTCGGTGAAGCTCACCTTCTGGTTGCCCCACATGAAAACCAGACGGGCGGGATGGTAGAGACGGAAATAGATGTTAGCCTGGTGAAGTCTGCGTTTCACAGCGGTAAACGCGGAGCGGAGTCGGGCTACCTCCGGGCTGACATCGGGGAAGAAGTGAATCCGCTTGTCTCGGTACAGAATCGGCCCCTCATGGCGGCTGGCGAGACGCAGCACCAATTCGCGTACTCTGTAGCTGTGCATCCGAACCAGAAGTGGTCTTGGCTTGGCGTCAGCTGGTGGTTTGGGTGCGGCGGTTCGGTGGACGCGGTCAATGATAATGGACATTTCAAAGGCGTCGGGGCCAAAAACTTCGCGGAGGAGGTTACACACAAAATCAGCCGGTTTAGGCATCTCCACGGATTCGGGCAGGCCAATATTGCGGATATTCTCTCTCCGTGTGTAATTGCTCAGGTAGTCAAGTTGTTTCTTCATGGCCTCGTTGACCTTCGTTAGCCGAGCTACCGTCTCACCTAGCCCCGCGAGCTGGTCACAAGTGTCGGTCAGGGACTCCTCCACATCTTGAATCCTTTTTCCGTGAACATCAACCGTCCGCTGTAGAGCTGAAATAGCAGCGCCACATTCTTTCTGAAAGTTTGCAAGTGACTCGAGGTTTTCGTTTTTCAATTTGTCGATGGCGGCTTGGAAATCAGCAGCGGCGTCCATGACAGTGGGTGGGGGGGAGCACAAGCTAGGTTGGTTAGCTAGCTTAGCCGTGGAATCGGAGTCAGCCGTGGAGAGCATATCTTTAGTCTTCTGTCTCGTTCTGGCATATTTCCAGACTCTCAAGCCTCTTCCAACCTTGAGGTGAAGATAACTCGGTATAAGTTCGCAAAAGCACCAATAAAAAATTTTTTCAGCGGGAGCTGCGAGGAGACCGTCTAGCACGCTCGCATGCTTAACCGGAAGTCCCCAACTGGGTCTGCAGTTCTGACTCGGTCCACAGCTGCCAGGTCACTGAGAATGTTTTAAGAAAGAGGCAAGAATTATAATTTCATAACATCATAACAACATAAAAATTATCATTGTTATTATTAGTATTAATATTATAAATCATTACAACAAACAAAAATATCTACCAAACACTTTAAATAGGAATAACGCCTTTAAAATCATAATAAAACCATATGTGGCGATCAGCAGTTTATATGTCAGCATTAACGTAATGTATCGGTACGTTAATGACCCCAAACTGTTAGCTAGCCAATAATGATAATATTGATAACATTACTGTGGGTTCAATAACAGGTTTACCTCTCCACGGTCCTCTCAGCCGGAGATAAACCAGAGCCGCTTCTCCTCTTCCTCCACAACCAGGAGTATAAAAAGGAAATCAGGAATTCCTGCAGCTCAAACAGATCTGACAGTCAAACTTTACTCTTCTTGTCTGTTTCACGCAGAAATAGTGACGTACAGGTAGGGGCGGGAACATCTGGTGACGCAACCAGGAAATGCTCCAAAGGGTATACCGTCCCATTTCTCAACAGGCTGACGCGGCCTGCAGGGCGCACCTAAGTGCACTCACTCGGTGAGACCGCAAAGGGCGGGTCCTTGAGTGTGCAGACCCTGAATTGAGACACAGCCAGAGACGCTATCGACCAGAGAGATGGAGGCATCGTATTGTGGGGAGCATTTAAGTTTTATCGCAGAGGTCAACTACTCCTTGTCCTGATATACACTTCTGTGTGACCTGCAAGAGGTGAATATGATGTGTATGCCTGTATTTTGTGATATATCTAACAGTTATAGTGTAAAGAGACTGGATGTGTAACACGGTTAGCTACGTGCTAGCTAGCGGCAGCATACAGTGCTTATGTGCCTGTGTACCATAGTTTTAGCATTAAGATGTTTCTGAAGTCAAAGCGAACTAATGCTAATTCAACAAGAGATAGCGTTTGATATTGTGGCTCAACTTATGATGATATGCTTAAAGGAGGCTGACGTTGGAGAAGAAGAGAGGTCGAGGCGGGTTTTCAGCAGACGGCCCTGCTGTTTTTCTTCCTTCTGACTTCGCTGCTGTGCGCCATTGCACACGCGTGTGCGCTTGAACTGTGACTGCCATGCCATTGCCCTCATGAGACTGCCATCGCTTGTCTCCTTCTATCCCTACTAATAAACATTGGATTCGTGAGTAATGACTGAAAACATTGAGCTTTTATTTTGAGCTCAGTTGAGTGAAGTGGCCATTACAGTTTACAGGCCCCACCGCACACAAGCTTCATCCAACAGGCCTGCAACGGGTTTAAGTTTCATTTATTGTGTTTCATGTGAATGTGTGTGGGCCCACAGGTACCTATTGAGTTTGAGTTGTTTTGAGTTATTGTTTTGAAGGTAATGTTAGGAATTTAAGATCAGATTTCCTTTATTTTCAAATATAGAAAACAAAAGGTGTTTCTTTGAGAGTAAAAAGAAAGTGGTTTTTGAGTACCTATTGTTTATTTTTTTAAAGTGTATGCAAAAACGTTTTTGTTTTGAAACATAAAAGAGAAGTAACAATTTTAAGAAGCTGTAAATTTTATTTCTAATTTTGCCATTTATTTCATTGAGGAAATATTTTCCTATTTAAATTTTATTTCATTTTTGTATAAATAAATACCTGGGAGGTTTTGTATGTAAAGTACAGTTGTGGTGGTCATTATTATAGTAACCTACATTATTAAAGTAACATACATGAATGAAGTTGCATATAAAATAGTTGTTTTTTCCTACAACGAGCCCAGGCCCAGTCTCATTGTATTAACAACTCTAGCTTTTCTTTAACTACATGGGATCTGGGTTACAATGACAATTATCAACATAACATAAGCCATGTTCTGAACAGACACACTAAAACACTTACAAAAAGTAACATTTAGTTTTAGAACATAAGGCTTTTGTGAAAAGTAAACCAGGCAGCCGGATCTCAAAGCAGCCGTGCTCGGCTTGACTCCACTGTGCGCCCGAGCTGACTGCGTCCACTTGTAATTTATAACACACTTTCTGCTACTAGCGGATGGAGACCTATGTCAGGTTAACAAAGGGGATGCTTTTTGTTAATTTTGCTAACAACTGGGACGGCATCCCCCCTCAAATCGCCAACTGCTTACGAGTTCACACAGTCGCCTTCCTCCTGCAGCTGGGGGAAATCTTTACACTACCAGTAATTATTAACTTATTATTAGGTTATTAGCTGTTTTTGAGAGGGTCCTGAATATACCTTGGGGGAATCACCTTTAACCACTTTCACTTCCACTTCACGAACCCTGTTGCCTTGACCAGGAAAGGTGTTTACAACAAGTCCTGTAGGCCATTCACTTTGTTTGGCTTGGCTGTCCTTTAGGAGCACAATATCTCCAACTTGCAGGTTAGTTTGGTCTGCTTACCATTTTCTTCTTGGCAGGACCATTGCCAGGTACTCTTGACGGCATCATCTCCAGAACGAATCAGCGAGTCCACGTACTTGCTTCCATTGACTCTGGTAGAGATCCTCAAAGTCAAGGTATCCTGATGAAGCAAACATGGAGTCAACCTTTTGTGTTAAAAGCATGGCAGGAATGAGTATGGTTGCCATGTCGGGATATGGCGACACAGGATCTATTGGCCATGCATTCATTATGGTGACCACCTGTGCAATCAGCGTGATGAGTACTTCATGTGTCAAACTGGGGGAATGCACCTTGAGCAACATGGTCTAGAATGTGCCGGGCAACTCCCATCATTCTTTCCCACGCTCCCCCCATGTGAGAAGAGTGCGGGAGATTGAAGTCCAAGGTACAGCCTTGGTCTTTGAGGTAGGTCTGAAGCTCAGCATTTTCTGGTGTGATGCCAAGTTCTTTGCATGCGCCAACAAAGTTCATCCCTCGGTCTGAACAAAATAGCTTTGCCTAGACCCTTGATGGCAGTGAATCTTCTAAGTGCATTTACAAAGCTTGATGTTGACAGAGACTCTATTATCTCCATGTGGACTGCTCTTGTTACCAAACAAGTAAAGATAACAGCCCAGTGCCTACTTTCTGAGAGACCTCTCCTGGTATGACATGGTCCAAATACATCTAATACAAGCTGTGAGAATGGAGGTGCTTGGATAAGCCGATCAGCAGGTAAATTGGACATTTTTAGTTTTTCCATACTTCCTCTTAACCTCCTATAGATGACACACTTGTGTATCATGCTCGATACGAGTCTACAGGCTTTTGATCTCCTCTTTAAAGTCATCTTGCTAGATGGTCTGGACAATAACTATTCTTGCCTGCATAAGCTCATCTGCTTTTGGTGTGTCTCCCTCCAGAGCTCTAACACAGGATCCGACTTTCTGAATGAGCTTGGCTAGTCCATGTGTAAGTCATTTCCAGCTGGAAAAGCATTCAAATCTGTGTGAACCAAGCAGCGTTGCAGAAGCTCTTGTAGCAAACGTTGCTACCAGTTGACACAGGTCTGCATCTGTGTCTGGTTCAACAAGCTCAAAGGACTCTGACTGAGTGGGTATAGCTCCATCATCTTCTTGAAGACTAACCTGTCTGCTAGCTCAACTGCAAGCACAGCCGCACAAAGTTCCAGATGAGACATGGTGTGGGAGTGCAGTGTTTCCCCTAGGATGGAGTTATAGCAGTGGAGGTGAGTGTTCACCCGCGTGCAGAAGCAAAGAGCAAAGTGCACCCTGCCGGGAGGTTTCTATGCATCTGCCGGCACCAGAGGGGCTCTTTAGGCTTAAGTACATAACAGTACAATTGTGCACGGTAATGAGCAGGGGAAATGTCTGTCTAGCTTACATATGAGGTGTCTCAAGCTTTAGGAAAATACACTTTTATTGAACACAATAAAAGTATAATCTTAAAAACAACTGACAATAATTTAACAAAAAATATATTATAAAACCAACCATATACAGTAAAATCACATAACACAAATACTAGAACAATCCAAAAGGTCTGTGCCTCCAACCCATGCATCTTCCCACTCCCAAAATAATATGTACGCTAACGTTAATATCTCTGAAGTAATCTGTCAGTGACTTGAGATTGACAGCTGTCGCGTGGCACAGTTGCCAACTCGGCAAAATCCATCTACCCCGACTTCACGGAGAATCAATTATCTGACGCCACACAACAATGGGAATGGCATGCATCTGGAAAGCTTGGAGGTCGGAAATCAGAAATTTCAACTGGGAAATGCCGACCTCTGATTTTGTCTGGAGGCAAATAAGGCCCGCTCCAGGAAAAAGTAAACAGACGGTGCATGTGGAATACCTACAATCTTCGTATCATGATGGATCTTCCTAATGTTGTTTATTTCACGGATAAGCCTATAGGCCTATGTGTTTCCTTGCTATTTCTATCAAATGATTGCGTTTGCTGTAACGTTACTGTGCGGTCCCTGCTAAAAAAACAGCATAGACCAGCACCAAAACACAACATACGCTGGACTTGCTGGTCACCAGCAAGTCCAGCGTATGTTGTGTTTTGGTGCTGGTCTATGCTGTTTTTTTCAGCAGGGATACTCAAATGAACTTGCAAGACTGTTTTCCCTTAGGCAAATGATAACCCTGAATCCATGATCAATGTTGCTTGCTTTATGGTTGACATTTACCCGGTGCTTGTTAAAATTGTTGTGCTGCCATTGTCAAGTAAGTTCAAAGTTTCTCGTTGCACCTTCTCCAAACCTGCCGCTAACGTTACCTCCGTTTGGTGTTTGCTGAGAGACGGCGCAGCGCAGCATGGCACGGAATAGCAGAGTTTTGCACCGCGCATCACCTGCATCAACCGGTAACAGTATATCTGGTTGATATGTATGTAGTGAAGGAGGCATCTTGTAAAGTTTTTTTGAGAAAGACAATGATAGTTGCCAAGCAACCAAGATAATATGACAATAGAACCATGGATACTGGCAGCCGAAATTGTTATATTAAAGTTCATTATTCTAACAGCTGCAAGAAATAGCGTAACAGGCTTCATAGTCTCTATAGGTGGCCAACTGTGGTTTGTGATTTATTTTCGTAAATAATGTAGGGACATGTCCCCTGTCTCCTCTCAAACAGAGACCCTGTATTGGTCTCTGATTCACCTTTCACCTACTTGTGACTGTTTTTCCAGCACATGGGCCTGGAAGCCCCTCTCTCACCTCTTGACCTGGCAAGAAGATGAGACTTTGGCTGTCCCATAAACATTCGCACTTCCCGAGCGTCCCTTCCTAATTCATAAGTGAAGTCACCATTTGCTACCTTTTCCCCCTTTTTAAACACAAGCACTCTCAGGTCGATCGACACTCGATACCCAGGTCCTGGGTCTGAGCATCTGAATTTGGGAAGCAAAACAGTTTTTCCACAAAGAAGTGTTGATAATTGAGTGCCTTTTTGATTGTAAATTAGGGAAGGATGGACCTAGATTGTGTTTATATTTCCCTTGTTCTGACAGACGTCCCCTCTAGAGAAAACAGCACTCTGGAACCAACATCTGATGTTCTATCTTCTCTTTCCAAAGTGTAATTTACGATGTGTTTTTCTTTAAAGCTGTTACATTCTGATCTACAGCAAACAGATGTTTTCCACGTTTCTTTAGCATGAAGTTGGCTCAAGATAAAGCTTTTGTGTTAATATGTCTGATGTTTGGTGGGACCACAGTGCCACCTTTTGGTAATGATTGAAAGAGGACTTTCAAACAAGCTTTATTTGATACTTGTGTCTATCTTAAATAGTAAATATCTCTGACATATATTTTTGTAACAAGGATTAAGCTAGCACTATACGAAATATATACAAATCATCAGTACTGCTATATATATATGTGCGTTTGATATCTTTAAGTTTTCAAGTTTTACTTTTCCTTTTTATATAAACTGATTTTGGTTATTTTGATTTTGGCAGCGACAGTGTTACCTGGAGGGGTGTGATTGGGAGGAACGGCCTCCCCGATCTGAACCCGAATGGTGTTTTGTTACTGTACTTCTGTGCTAGTCACAGCTTGTCTATAACAAACACCATGTTCAAGCATAAGGGTGTCCATATGTGCACGTGGCACCAGGACACCCTAGGCCGGAGGTCAATGATCGACTTTGTGGTCGTGTCATCTGACCTCCGGCCGTATGTCTTGGACACTTGGGTGAAGAGAGGGGCTGAGCTGTCAACTGATCACCACCTGGTGGTGAGTCGGATCTGCTGGCAGGGGAGGAAGCTGGACAGACCTGGCAGACCCAAACGTATTGTGAGGGTCTGCTGGGAACGTCTGGAGGAACCCTCTGTCAGGAAGGTCTTCAACTCCCACCTCCGGGAGAGCTTTGACCAGATCCCGAGGGAGGCTGGGGACATTGAGTCCGAATGGAACATGCTCTCCACTTCCATTGTTGACGCAGCTGTCCGGATTTGTGGCCGTAAGGTCTCCGGTGCCTGGGCAATCCCCGAACCCGGTGGTGGACTCCGGAAGTAAGGGATGCTGTCAAGCTGAAGAAGGAGTCCTATCGAGCCTGGTTGGCCCGGGGCACTCCTGAGGCAGCTGACGGGTACCGGCAGGCCAAGCGTGCGGTAGCACGGGCAGTCGCAGAAGCAAAAACTTGGGTCTGGGAAAAGTTTGGGGAGGCCAAATTCTGGCAAACCATCCGGCGCCTCAGAAGGGGGAAGCAGTCCTCCACCAACACTGTTTACAGTGGAGGTGGGGAGCTGTTGACTTCGACTGGGGACACTGTCGGGCGTTGGAAGGAATACTTTGAGGATCTCCTCAATCCCACTGACACGCCTTCCATAGAGGAAGCAGAGGCTGGGGACTCAGAGGTTGACCTATTCATCACCCAAGCTGAAGTCACTGGCATTCTGTGGGAGGTGCTCCGAGAGTACGGGGTCGGAGGCCCTCTGTTAAGGGCTGTACGGTCCCTGTACGACCGGAGCAGGAGCTTGGTTCGCATTGCCGGCAGTAAGTCAGACCTGTTCCCAGTGCATGTTGGACTCTGGCAGGGCTGCCCTTTGTCACCGGTTCTGTTCATTATTTTTATGGACAGAATTTCTAGGCGCATGACCGAAAGAATAAGATCCCAGATACAAGCAGCTGAAATGAGTTTCCTCCACAGGGTGGCGGGGCGCTCCCTTAGAGATAGGGTGAGGAGCTCTGTCACCCGGGAGGAGCTCGGAGTAGAGCCGCTGCTCCTCCAGATCGAGAGGAGCCAGCTGAGGTGACGCTGTCAGCCCGCCTCTTCAGTTCCGCCTTCCAGACAAAAAGATAAAAGGGGAGACTCTAGTCTCCACTCGCTCTTCTTACACTCTCTTACTTTTTGAAACTCTTAAAGTGAAACTCTTGCCAAAAAGCAACCAAGGCTTTAAGATGCACTTTTAAGATTTACCGAAGTTGGGTTTTCAGGCACGTTAATTTTGAACGGGAGTGCTGTGGGCTGAGATACCATGGCATGAGAGTCGCTATTTTTAGAACACTAAGAATGCTCGACACAACATGAAACTTTGCTCGTAGCATCACCAGGGTCTCTACTCATGAACACGAGCATTGAGAACATTGTTTGTATACACAAAGTTTATGAAAAAGAAGGTTATTGAACTACTCACGTTAGCTGCTGCATCTCCGGCGCGTCGCCGTCATGGCAGACAAAAAGTGTCGAGTGTGCGACCTGACAGGCAGGAGAGTAATGGTGAACCGCTCCTCCTAAATCATTAGCTCGCCGCCCCGTGGTTTCAATGACTCCAGAGCAGGTTTTCCCAGCAGGGTGTATGCTGCCGTGCCTATTCAATTCTAAAGAGTTCAAAGAACTCCGTTCTCTCCAGGGACTTGAGCTCTGCTCATCAAGAACAACATAAGCTTTGACCCCTCTCTCTCTCTGGCCTGCTGGATAAACTCTGACGAGGCAGATTTTAGAGCATGATCTTGACCTGACTGTAGTCCCACAGATGTCAGTGCATTTTGGTTATCTTAGCCGGATTTCTGTTGTAAAGTGAACACAACTCACCACTCTCCTGCCGCAGCTTCCTTGGAAGTCATGCGAATCGATTACCGAGTGCAGTAGAGTTCCGCAGCTCAAGGATGAAAATGTATGATTATTACTCCATGGAAATGCAATCAAAGTTCATATGTGTCTTGCCTACCAGTTTATAACAGTTATTATGGAGAGTGGACAGGGAAAAGAATGGAATTGAGCATTTCTAACCGCACTCGGTAATCGACTCACAGGGCTTCCCCACAACAGGAAGAGTGGTGAATTGTGGTCACTTAATAATAGCAATCCGGCTAAGCTAGTTGAGATATGATGCGTCGATCTATGTGCTGGAACCCTATTTGCACTGTTGCAGAAGTGTGGTGCTGTTCTGAGCATGCTAGTCCACTGCTGGCACTGTCATCTCAGTGGGGGGCCTCTTCAGTGTTCGAGCATCAAAATAAAAGCGCAAATATTACTGAAAACACGGTTTATTTTCAAATATTGTATATAGCCTTTCATGAAGGAACTGACAGCACTTCTGTTGAACTGTCTTCATATTAACCCTCGTGTGGTGTTCGTATTTTGGTTACTCAGCCCGTGTTTGCGGGTCTGGTGGACCCACGGCATTTTTTGGGCTTTAATTCAACACAATCAAACAATTTTATGTTAAAATACTCAACAGATGTTTATTCATCCTAATTAGAAGCAATATATACAGCATATATGGTTAATATTTGTTAGAACACTTTTATGAATTAAAGTGCTACTCATTTTTTGTTTGTTTGTTTGTTTGTAAAATGTAATAAAGAAAAACAGAAAATCTGTTATCAAGATTTGAATGGAAGAAATTCAACACATTTATAAATGAAGCAACGTTTAACATAACTATTGATTTGAATTTATTTGAACTTCATTAGTAATTTAACCCATTCAGGTCAGTTTACACAACACAAGCTGATGGTGATGATGGTTCTATGGGCCGGGTGAACGGGGCACCAGCATTCTCCTCCTGAATCCTCCTCATGATGGCTGCAGAGGCTGGGGTTCTTGGAACATGTTGTTTTCTCTGGATTTGAGGTCTCACCAGTACCTTTCCCAGTTCCTTGAGAAGAGATGTCTCCTCTGGAACTTCCCTCTGTTCCACTCGGGGTTCAGTGTCATCCAGATGAAAAAGGTGTTGTACGCAGAGATTTCCAATATGTCAAAGAATATCACCAGTGGCCAGTGTAGGGTCCTCCTTTTGCAGCTATAGGCAGTCACCAGCTTGTCCATGTTGTCCACGACTCCTTTGGTGACATCATAATCCATGATGACCTCTGGTTTTGATGCTCCTGGCCACAGATTCTCCCATCCCTGTGCAGTGTACTCATGAGTACCACATTCTTGCCTTTCTTTGATGGGCTGGTCCTGTGGCTTGTCTTTGTTTTGGAACTAGCTGATGCTCAATCTCATCCTCTTCTTAAAAGTCACTGTCAAAAATGTGATCCTCACATTCTGAAACCTCTTTCTCTACATCATCATCAAAAGCTTCTCTCTATTCACAAATCAATTGCAAGGCCCTCTGAGCAGAGAATCTTTTGGCCATCTTGATCAGTTGAGCTGAGGAACCACACTGGCAAAGCTATGTATGAGTATGAGCATATAAAGATTGATTCCCGCAAGACAGAGGGTAAAATGTGCGGAAATGTGAGCTCAGACGTTGTTGGTACTTGAATTTTGAAACAACTAGTGCATTGCCCGTAGGAAGCATGTATTCCTATAGAAAAGTGGGAGGAAAAGTAGCTTTTTCATGGATGGCCAAATGAGGCTGTGTTTGAAAGTGGGACGTCAGGGATATAATTGGCTGTTTTTGACAACTTTTGATTATACCATTATATTTCACCTTGAAAACTATTTACCTTGCCTTGTTTGGAGTCATTATTTTCAGCACAACCTCACATGTTTGACTGTACAGTTATTTTTTCATTTTGACATGTTATTTTAACATTAAGCACAGCGTGTGCTGATGTATAATGCAGTGCAGAGCAACCACTGGGTCTGTGTTTTCCTCTGCTAACTTTCTCTGAACCAGCGTTACCAGTCCATCATGGATGGCGCGCTGTAATGGAGCTAAATCGGGGTCAAATGTTTTGTACTTCAAAAAGTAAAATTTGAAACTGAAATTTCAAGTTTTGATCTTGAATTTTGAAAAATATATCAACATATTCAAAATAAAAATAAATGTGAAAGAGTTTTTTCAGGTTAAAAATAATTATGATCAACTCTGGTAATTCTTTTGAATAGGCATTCATTTTCATTTTTTACTTTCATATGTTTTGATATTTGGGATCCTATTTCTTTTCAGTTGCATGTTTTATCTTTTCAGATTCAGATCTTAGTTTTTTTTTAACAGTTTCGAATATTTTTTTACAGTTTCAAATCTTTTTTACAGTTTCAGATCTTTCTTTTTCAGTTTCAGATCTTTCTTTTTCAGCTTCAGAGTTTTGACCCTGATCTAGCGTGGGGAGGCGTGGCATCAACTGAGAGGGGCGTGGCATCATGACAGACAGCTCAACCAAAAGGCTACAGACCTCCCCCTGTCATGTTGCCTTCAGGGAACGTAGGATCTAAAACGATTCGGCTGCACCACATGAAACTGCTGTCGGTGACAACCTTTCCATTTGCACACCATGCACGAATATCCTGCATGGCTAAAAGTGTTTTAATTTCCAAGGCTGTTTAGATGTGAGATGTGGAAGCTGTTTTAGGCA